>VZQC01003227.1:530940-542928 GCA_009823505.1 Rhizomys pruinosus
AAAAAAAAAAAAACAACCAACAACTGTGGCCTGGAATCAAGGCTCCGTGGTTGGAGCATTTGCTGATCTTGCAGAGGACTTGAGTTCCTGAGTTCAGTTTCCAGCACCTACATTAGGGAGTCCACAACCACCTATGACTCCAGTTCAGGGAGATTCCCACATACAGAAACACACATAAACCTGTAATTAAAAAATAATAATGGGGCTGGAGCAATGGCCTAGCAGTTAAGAGGGCTGACTGCTCTTGCAGAGGATCTGGGTTCGATCCCCAGCACCCAAATGGTGGCTAAGAACCGTATTTAACTCCAGTTCCAGGGGAATCCGACGCCCTCTTCTGACCTCCACGGCATTGCATGACATGGGTGCACCAACCTACATGCAGACAGTATATTCATACACATAAAAAATAAGTAAAAATTAAAAAAAATTTTAAAAAGACCAAAAATTAATAATAATAATAACAAGTCCTATAAAAATGTGCCTGTAGACAAAGATCTAGGGTTTGTTTTAAGAAAAGTAAAATGTGGCTAGGCATGGTGGCACAAGTATGATCCCAGCACTCAGGGGGCAGAGGCAGGCAGATGTCTGTGAGTTTCAAGGCCACCCTGGTCTACATAGTGAGTTCCAGGACACCTGAGGCTAGAAGACCTTGTCTCAAAAAGACCAAAAATAAATAAATAAATAAGAAAAAGAAAAAGAAAATTACAATGTTTGAGTCAGGCAGGCATCCTTAATCTCAAATGCCCACATTTAGGGTTGTGAGAGCCATATTATCTCAGGCCTTAGTAAGGACTAATTAATAATGTATGAACGGTTCTGACTAGTCAAGAGGTTTCCTGGGAAGTTAACTGATTGTTCGGTTTTTAAAAACACATATCCCCTGCAAAGCCCAGGGACTCTAGAGGAAGAGGGGGTCACACCAGATTTTAAAGGCCAAGGAATGAGGATGAATTGTGAGACTACAGCAAAAACGGACTGCATTTTATTTTTTGTGCAAACCCTGTTCAATTGGGCTTGGGGAGCCTGGGTTGTAGAGGAAACTAGGTGCTGATGTAACATGGCTGGTCAGGACCTTCCTTACGTTTGTTGCCCAAGTGTTCTTATCACTTAAATAAAAACGAATAAATGAAAACATAAAATATATATTATTTTTTAAATATATGAATTTGAAATACTATACTAAATATAATTTATTGATTCATTCATTTTGGTCTTCTGGAAGTAGGTAAGTAGACCTGGTTGGCCTGGAACTCACAAAGATCCGCCCACCTCTGCCTTTTAATCCAAAATGCTGGGATTAAAGGCTGAGGGGGCGGGCTGGAGGCGGGCTGGGAGGGGGCGGAGCTCTCAGGCTGGGGCTTAAATAGTTGCTGGGGGCCTGCCGGCCAGCCACACAACACCAGGATCATCCCAGTGCACTGTCTCACCTGCTGGAAGCTCACAGGCAACAAGTGGGAAGCCTACCTGGGGCTGCTGCAGGCCGGGTACTCCTAGGCTGATGCCCTGGACACCCTGGGCCTGACGTGCTACTGCCGTCACCACATGCTGTTAACACACGTGGACCTCATTGAAAAGCTGCTCAACTATGCGCCCCTGGGGAACTGACCGCTGGAGCTCACCCTGCTGCTCTGCTGGACATGGGCCGACTGTGTCACACCGGGTTCAACCTGACCTGTCAGGGACACCCGTGTATGTGCCTGGCTGTGGCCCTATGGCTAAGTTGTCCCACCCTGGAAGGAACTGTCCAGGAAAGATCTTTGTAGATCCAACAAAAATAAATAAACATGAATAAATCCAAAAATAATTTGTTTTGTGTGTCTCTTTTAGGCAGGGTCTCCCCATAGCCACAGTGGCCTGCAAATCAGTCTCTAGACCAGAGTGGTCTTGAACTCACAGAGATCAGACTGCCTCTGCCTCCCGAATTCTGGGATTAAATTCCGGGGCCACTGCCCCCCCCCCGGAATTTTCTTTTAATAATTTTAGTTCTGGGCTAGTGCTGCTGTAGGTTAGTTGGTAGACTGCCTGGCTGGCATTCACAGAACCTGAGGTTCCATCCCTACCCCTGCATAAGGCAGGTATGGCGGTACAGCCTACCATTCCAGCACCAGGGAGATGAAGGCAAGACAATCAGGAGTTCAAGGTCATCCTCCATTATACAGAGTGCTCAAACTAGCCTGGACTATGCTGTCAATACATAATCCCTGTCCACAGCCCCACAGTCCTTCAAGACTGCTGTGGGCGGGGGGGTCAGTGTGAGTCTGTGTGTGCGTCTGTGTGTGCGCCTGTGTGTGCCTGTGTGTGTGTGTGTGTGTGTGTGTGTGTGTGTGTTAGTGTATGGGGTTGTACTAGTAATTTTTCTATTGCTGTGTCAAAACACCATGACCAAAAGCAACATATGAAGAGTTTATTTTGGCTTATAATTCCAGAGGAAAATCCATAATGGGGAAGGGGTATGGCTGGAGCAGGAAGCTGAGCACTCACATGGTCCATGGGAGTAAACAGGAAGCAGAGGAAGTAGGACAAGGCTCTAAACTCCAAAGCCAGCCCCTAGTGNAACATATGGAAGAGTTTATTTTGGCTTATAATTCCAGAGGAGAATCCATAATGGGGAAGGGGCATGGCTGGAGCAGGAAGCTGAGCATTCACATGGTCCATGTGAGTAAACAGGAAGCAGAGGAAGTAGGACAAGGCTCTAAACTCCAAAGCCAGCCCCTAGTGACATGCTTCCTCCACAAGGCTCTGCCTCCCAGGTTTCATAATCCCCAAATAACAGCACGAGCCCGGACCACGTGTTCAAATGCACGTGGAAGCCTAAGCACTGCATTTGTCTTTCAAACCACCACAGGGAGGCACCCAGTGTCTGTCAAGGAGGCCAGAAGAGAATCTCAGGTGTCTCCCTCCATCAGTCTCTAAGAAACCACAGCTTTCTTCTTCTTGCTGGGCTCGGTGGCCCACGCCTTAAATCGTAACACTCGGGAGGCAGAGGCAGGCAGATCTTTGCGACTTCTCTCTCTTTTTCTTTTCTTCTGCTTGGACATTTCTTTCTTGTATTTCTTCCTTTTTATAGTAAACCATTTTCGAATCTGCAAAAAGTAAGGTAAATGAGAGGATTAACAGAGGAATAGGATAGGAGTTTTTATATTAGTTACACTTGTTTCTTCCCCAAACACTCAAATATATACATATATATATATATTATATAAAAAATAAAAGATAAAAGAATATTTTATATATATATATATGTAATATTTTTTTCGTTCCCCTTGACACAGGGTTTGACTATGCAGCCCTGTCTGGTCTCCTATGAAATTCACTATGTAGACCAGGATGGCCTTGAACTAACTCACAGAGATCCCCCTGCCTCTGCTTCTTGGCAGCACCACAACCAAAGAAGAAAAACAATTTAATAATGGAAGGATTTGTTTTGGTCCCATGGCTTCCAAGTGACACATGATCACTGGCCTCATTAATGAGGTTCAGTGTCAAGGAGGCAAGAACGTGTGGACCAGGAGGCTTTTCACCTCATACAACAGAAGAGAAAGAACTCGCGGACACCCCAAGGCCCCCCTCCTAGTCCCATGTCCTCCCGATAAGCCATCCTGTTGTGACTACATCAGAGGATTACTCCCTTGATTAGATTAGCAGCCCCGGTCCCAATCTTTATCCAATTCAGCCTCCATGAGTGAGGAAGTTCAGGGTTGGGCATTTCGTTTGTAAACTCTGACTTTCTGAGAACAGCAGCAGTGATGAATGAAGAAACAGGCTGTCCTACCTGTTCATATGTGACGTTAAACTGAAAGGAGAGGGACAGGCAATCTTGTATCCTGGGACATTGTCTTAATTTGAACTTGGCCCACAGAGTGTCCATGAGGGGCCTGCTGACAGATGTCTTCCTGGGACACATCCTCGGGTCTCCTTCTTTCTCCTCCTCTGTGGTGGCTCCTGCTTCCCCCCATCTCTGCTCTTCCTTTGCTTCCTCTTCACCATGAGTCCTGTTGCAGTGCTCTGGATTTAAGGCACAGTGTGGAAATGGTTGGTTTTCCATAACGAGATCTGTGGGATACAGTCAAGCAGTGATTACAGTCAGATCATAGTCAACATTCTTCAGTGTGAGGACATACAGAGGCTGAGGAAGGAGGCTCCCGATTTCCAGCCTGAACTCAGCCTGAGCTGCACAGTGAGACTTTTCCAAACAGAAGGAAGAGGAATAGGAGAAGGAGGAAGAGTAAGGGGAGCAGGAGGAAGAAGAGGAGGAAGAGAAAGAATAAGAGGAGGAGGAGGAGGAGGAGAAAGAATAAGAGGAAGAGAAGGAGGAGGAAGAGAAAGAATAAGAGGAAGAGGAGGAGGAGAAAGAGAAAGAATAAGAGGAAGAGGAAGAGGAGGAAGAGGAGGAGGAGGAAGAGAAAGAATAAGAGGAGGAGGAGGAAGAGAAAGAATAAGAGGAAGAGGAAGAGGAGGAAGAGGAGGAGGAGGAGTGGGGGAAAGGGAACAACTAATTTACTTGGTGCTTGGGCACTTTAGGGTGTGTACAAAGTTCTGGGTTTTAGTCCCTGGTACCACTCACAACATCCCTCCCCTCTTTTTTGCTTAGAATGTAATTTTTATTAAATTTTCACTTACTCCAAGTTTCTGATTTGGTAGAGTTGTCTTCAGCATCCAGCCTTTGTGTCATAATTTCTTTATGTCACTTCTTCTGTCTTAAAGATTTTCAGAGGTGAAAAACCAACCCCAGTAGTATAGGGTTTCTCCAAGAATATCCCTGAAGGACTAAACATATTAAAAACTCCTTAGAAATAAGCCCATGGGTTTTTCTATTTCCCAGAACATGTCTAACTTAAAATTAAAAAATGTATTAAACCTACTGAATTTCAGCAGGGCATGATGGCACATGTCTTTAATCCCAGCACTTTGGAGGCAGAGGAAAGTGGATCACTGTGAGTTCAAGGCTAGCCTGGTCTACATAGTGAATTTCAGGACAGCTGGGACTACAGGGAGAGACCCTGTCTCAAAAAAGCCCCCCTAAAAAAAGCTTATTGAACATCTGATTTAGGAACTATGAAATTGAGGCTAGCCTGATCCACATAGTGACTTCCTGGAAGGCTGGCACTAGGGAGACCCTGGCAAAATGACCCAACCAGCCAAACAAAATCATTATTTTTTAAAACTATGCTATTTGGGAGCTGGAGAGATGGCAGCTAACAACCAGGAGTAACTCAGGTTCCAGGAGATCGGACATCCTCTTCTGAGCTACACAGGCATTGCACAACAAGGGAGAATTTCCATCCATGCAGGCAATTCACTCATAGGCATAATAATAATAATAATAATAATAATAATAATAATAATAAAATGTTTTTAAAAACTACTGCAGCTGAGAGTGCTTGGTGTCTGTAAAAAGAGTTCAGGGTCAGTGAGATGGCACAGTAAGTAAAGGAGCCTGTCCCAAAGTACTACAGCCAAATTTGAGCCCCAGGACCCACAGGATGAAAGAAGAGAACTTAGTCAGATGGCTCAGTAAGTAAGGGAGCCTGTCCCAAAGTATGACAGTCAAGTGTGACCCCAGGACCCACAGTATGGAAGAAGAGAACTCTTGAACACTGTCCTCTTAGCCAGGATGGTGGCACATGCCTTAATCCCAGCACTTGGGAGGCAGAGGCAGGTGGATCTCTGTGAGAAGAAGGACAGCCTGGTTTACATAGCTAGATCTGGACTATTTGGGGCTGCAGGGACTCCTTATCTCAAAAAAAAAAAAAAAATAACCAACTAGCTAGTTAGGCAGAGGTAGGCATATCTCCGTGAGCTCAAGGCCAGCCTGGTCTAGGTAGTGAATTCTAGGACAGCTGGGACTACAGAGAGACCCTGTCTCAAAAGACACAACGCACATACACACACACACACACACACACACACACACACAGAGGAATATGGTACTGGCCTACAAGAAGAAATCATGAGAATGTTGCACATATACACAGAATATGTATATATACACAATTTTCAGGGTTTTTGGAGACGGAGTCTCAAGAATAAGATTAAAGAGGACATTGCATTCAGCAGTTTTCTGCTAGCAACATCACCAACATTTGGTTAAATTGTAAAGAAAAGCTTCTAATAAGATTCAGTATGGGGGGGATGCTGGAGAGATGGCCTAGTGGATAAGAGCACCAACTGCTCTTGCAGAGGACACAGGTTCAATCCCCAGCACCCACATGGTAGATGAAAACCGTCCTTAACTCCAGGTCTCCAGTTCCAGGAAATCTGACACCCTCTTCTGACCTCCGTGGCACTGCACAACACGTGTGCACAAACCTACATGCAGACCATACATTCATACACATAAGAAAATAAATAAAATTGAAAAGAAAGTTTTTCTAAAAAAAGATTCAACATGGGGTCTTGAGAGATGGCTCAGTGGTTAAGAGCACTGACTGCTCCTGCAGAGGACCCAGGTTCAATTCCCAGCACGCACATGACGGCTAAGAACCGTTTTTAAATCCAGTTCCAGAGGAATCTGACACCTTCTTCTGACCTCTGCGGCAATGCGTGACATGAGTGCACAAACTTGCATGCAGACAGTACACTCACACACAAAAAATAAAAAATTTAAAAATTAAAAAAAAAGATTCAACAGGACCATTACATTCAGCAGTTTTCTGCTAGCAACACCACCACCATTTGGTTAAATTATGAAGACAAACTTCTATTTGGGCTTACAGTACACTCACACACAAAAAATAAAAAATTTAAAAATTAAAAAAAAAAAGATTCAACAGGACCATTACATTCAGCAGTTTTCTGCTAGCAACACCACCACCATTTGGTTAAATTATGAAGACAAACTCTATTTGGGCTTACATTTCAAGATGTCTGAGTTCCAGGGGTCCAGTGGGCCAACTGCCTTCTTTCTGGTGAGTTCTGAAGTGGAGTCGGTATCTGTCAGATCCTTCCTACTCTGTGTCTTCTGCTGTCTCCCTCTTTTTATACAGCCCTAATGATTCTAATCCTCTCTAATCATCCTCTGGAAGCCCCACCTCCAAACACCATTGGTCATTCCACCCCATGGAACCACCCACCCAGTGGTGATTAAAGCTCTTGATTTGCAGGGCGTGGTGGCACACACCTTTAATCCTAGCACTTGGGAGGCAGAGGCAGGCAGAGCTCTGAGTTCCAGGCCATCCTGGTCTACCTAGTGAGTCCAGAACAGCTGGGGCTACAGGGAGACCCTGTCTCAAAAAGACACCCCCCAAAAAAGCTTGTTTCTGCAGAGGTTTATTGTTTTGGACAGAAGTTAACTGTTTCAATCAGTTCTTTGACCCAATCCTTTTGTTGTTGTTGCCTTCCCATTTTGTATTGCTCCAAAACTCTGCATATATATATATATATATATATCTATTATATATCAAAAATATGCAAATATAATATATATATCACATATATACCAACATTATGACCTCTGAAAATAAAAACTTATGTTAATTCCCAAATATGTTTAGGAATTATATTTTTTCCCAAGTCTGTCTTAAGGAATTCATATTTTTCCCTTTAAATTTATGTTACTCTAAGAAAATATGAATACATCTCCTCCACCCATATACCACAACTACAATGCTGAAAGTATGTGGTAGGTCAATTGTAGAGCCATTAAGAGATTCACATAAACAGCATAGTTGCTTTCAGATAAAAAGAAATATAACTTTAATGTTGCTCAACTTGACTTTCAACTAGGGGATTCGGTGCTAGCATCCACAAATGAGGACATACCATTCTTTGTGTGTTTTTCTGGGACTGTATTATACTTCACTTAACATAATATCTTCTCGTTCCATCCCATTTACCCAAAAAGTTCATGATGTCATCTTTCTTTACCATGCATGAATCATTGTTTAGATGTACCATATTTTAATTATCCACTCCTCAGTTGGGCTTTGGTTGGTTCCCGCTCTTTTCTATTGTGAAGATCTGCAATAAATATAGATGTACATGTATCTTTCCAGTAGGATGAGTCTTGTTGGCTATATACCAAGGAGTGTTATGATGGGGTCAGGTGGTAGGCTTCTTTGATCTTTTAAGGGTTACATTCCCACCAGCATTTGGATGAGTGTTCCCTTTCCCTTCAACCTCTCCAGCATTTGGTGGCTTTTGTTTTCTTGATATTAGCCCAGTCTTATCACAGTGCGATGATATCTTAAAGTGGTTTAATTTGCATTCTCTTAATTACTAACAATGTTAAACACTTTCTCAGTGTTTCTAACCATCTTACTTCTTCATTTGTGAAACCTCTGTTCAGCTCTTTACTTCATCTTTTGAGAGTGTCATTTGTTTCTTACTTCTTTGTTTTTGAGTAGTTTAATATTCTGGATTGCTAATGCTTGTCAGATGTATCAGTGTGAAGGTTTCCTTCCACTCTGTGGCGAGTTTTCTCTTCACTTTATTGATTGTTTCTTTCCCTGTATTAGAAGCTTTTGAGTTTGATGAGATCCCACTTATCAATTGTTGACCTTATTCCGCCATAGCTGCTGTTTGATTAGAAAGTCTTTTTCAAGCCGGGGGTGGTGGCACACACACCTTTTAACCCTAGCACTTGGGATTCAGAGGCAGGCAGATCTTTGTGAGTTCAAGGCCAGGCCTGGTCTACAGAATGAGAATGTTCCCAGGCCATCTGGGGCTATCAGGGAGACCCTGTCCTAAAAAAAACATCCTCGAACCCAATGTAAGCTGCAGGCCCGCATACCTCCAAACAGAAAGTCTTTTTCTCCTGCCCCTGGAGAGCTTAGTACTCTTATAAGTGCCAGTTAACAGTGCCACTGCTCTTCTAGAGGACCTGGCGTTGATTCCCAAGGGCACTTACATGTTACTAAAAACCCTCTTTAAGCCAGGGGGTGGCTGGCACACGCCTTTCATCCTCGCCTCGTGAGGCAGAGGCAGGCACCAAGTGCGTTTCAAGGCCAGGCACTGGGCCATATAGGTCCAGGCCAGCTGGAGGCTCTAGGGAGACCCTGTCTCGCAAAAACAAAAAAAAAAAAAATAGAAAGTGTTCTCCTACGCCTATGTCTTGTAGGTTGCTGCCAATGGTTTCTTCTATCACCTTCAGAGATCTGGTTTCACGTTGAGGTCTTTGATCTATTTGGAGTTGATTTTTGTACAGGGTTAGAGGTAGGGGTTTAAATTTGTTCTACAAATAGGATCCAGTTTTGTCAGCACCATTGCTGAAGATGCTATCTTTCCTCCATTGAGTCTTTTTAGCCCCATTATCAAATATAAGGTGCCCAAAATGTATGAGCTCAAGTTTGGATCTTCAGTTTTGTTCCATTAGTCAACGGGTCTGTTTTTGTGTCAATCTTTATCACTATAACCCTGTAATATAGTTTGAAGTCTGGTAAAGTGATTCCTCCTGGGTTGCTTTAGCTATTCAGGGTCTTTTGTTTTTCCATAAGAGTCTAAGGAATTTTTTTCTTCAAGTCTTTTGATACCAGACTCTAGCAGCTGTGATTTTGGACACCATTTATTCCACTGAAATTACACATTACTCATTTTAAGCAAAGCAGCGGTACCTCGGGGCTAGGAGGTGCAGAGACTCAAGGCCAGCATTGCTGGAGCCACCAGAGCAGAAGAAGCTACAGCCAGGCAGCTAGCGCCCAGCTGCTCCCACCCTTGAGCCACTCCCCTCCCCCACCCCATCCCATCCCACCTTGCCCTGCCCCTGTTTTTTGTTATTTGTTTGCTTGAAAGGGGTCCTATTATGTTGTCCAGGCTAGCTTCAACTTTGGGGGCTGGACAAGTGGCCTGTGCCACTACACCCCAAATAGGGATTCTATTTGAATATCTGAAGCTTTGGGGGACATTCACAGCACAAGTCAACACAACCACCATGTGGACGGTGACTAGAAAGTCTGATGGCCAACCGGAAAAAATGAAGAAATATTTGGAAGGCAAAAATCAACAGTTGGAAAATGGCAGGCTATAAAGACAGGCGTCTTGTGGTAAGCAACCACCCAGGTTGCGGGATGGGACTCCCACCAGAGAAGTCTGGAGCAGGGGACCCGGAAGTTCAAAAACCGCAGGGTATGGGGTGGGCATCAGGAAAGTGGAGCGGCCCCGCAGCTTGACGGCCCCCGCCCCCACCCCCATAAGTTCCCGGGATGTGTAAGTTTAGGTTAGTAGATGTTATCAGAAAAGGCTCCAAGCCTGCTCAGCCATCCACCACTTGCCTGGAATGTGTGAGGCCCTAGGTTTGATCCTGTTTGGTTTAGACAAAGTTGTAATAAATCGCAAGGACACCAATTTACCCATTTTTTTCCCCTCCTCTTTCTCTTTTTCTTTATTTGTTTCCAATAAGGTCTCATGTAGCCCAGACTGGCCTTGAACTCTGGCCAAAATTCTGATCTTCCTGGCTCGCCAGTCCTAAGAGCCAGTTTTATGGCTACTGGGGACAGAAACACAAAGGGTCCTGCATGTTACCCAAGCACTTTACCAACCCAAGTATATCCTAGCCCCTTAACTATTTTGGGATACATTTCAGTTCACAAAGGACACAAGACATTGACAATAACATGAAGTCAGAAATAAAAGTACAAATTGAATAAAAACACCTATCATAAGTATCAATCATTCATTCCAAGTTATACACGAATCTGAAAGACTAAAATTATGTTTGAACTGAGATTATGCAGTTTCTACTCAACTGAGCAGGAGACAGCAGAAGAATGGTAGCTGCATTTAGGCAGGCCAGAGGGAAAACCATGACTCCTGAGTGGTCCTGTCCCTGACCCGGTGACCACCATGTGCAATGGCAGATGCATGCAGGCCAACTTTAATGCCTTAACTGGTCCCTAATGCCAACGATTCCTTAGATTTCCTCATAAAATAATGAATGCCGCTTGACGGCTGGAAGCGTAATCAAGAGACGTTTCCATGAAGATTAAGTCCGCGTTTTGCAACATTACTACCTCTCTTTTACTTCTCTTCCTGATTCGCAATCACTTTTTTGTTGTTCTTTGTTTTTTGAGACCAAAAAAAAAAAAAAAAATCGTCTCTGCTACCACAGTTTACAGACTACTGGTTTCTGTTGTGCGTGGGTTGTAGCCCCATCCAGACTGGAACCCACTATGTAGATCAGGCTGCCTCTCTGAATCACTTTTATTTCCAGTAAGAACATGCAATTAGAACCCGATTGCTAAAGGACATTTTCTAAGGTCATCGACCAGGAAAGTGCCTGAGGCACCTGTGTAAAATGGAGTGGTGCAGGAAGAAAGGCCTCCTACTCTCCTGTTCCCATCCAAACGCTGGCTCTGCACACACTAAGACCACGCACATCAGAAACCACTAGTCGGTAAACTGTGGCAGGGAAGATTTGCCTGTGATGATGCTGTTCTTGAGGGGACCAGAGTGAGCCTTGGCGTGTCGCGTGGTACCGTGGCATCCGCTGCTCCTGGCTAAGTCCTTCAGTGTCCTTGTCTTGGGGAAGCTCACTGAGCCGCACCCAGCGGTTCCGAACCCCGCCGAACCCCTGAGGAAGAGCGGGTTCTAGCCTGGTCCACCCTCCCGAAGTAAGGCGAAGTCCGGGTAGGAGAGGTTCGGAGGCTGGTGGAGCGGATCAGGAAGAGGGACTCTGAGCCTGGCCGAACCTGGGGAACCCCGCCCACTTCAGCCAAGAAGTTCTTAGTCAGAAGCTGGGGTTCCGAGTGGATCAGGAAGAACTGCTCGGGGCCTGGCCTAGCCTGGCCGAATCTCGCCGAATCCCACCCCCCCAATCCCCCTCCCCACGCCCAGCACAGCCGAGCCCTGTGGATCACAACCCACTGACTAGGACGTCAGCCAAGTGGCGCCAAGCCAGCTGAGCATTGCAGAGCTTTATCATTTTGACAGCAACGAGTATCTGAGAAGACAGGATGAAATCAGATGTGACTTTTTAGGGCTATAAAGACCAATGGTTGGATACTTTCAAATATGAGGAAATTGGCCGACTTTTCATGTACAAAAAAAAAAAAA
>VZQC01003227.1:559264-603085 GCA_009823505.1 Rhizomys pruinosus
TTTTTGTCTTTTCAAGACAGGGTCTCCCTGTAGCCCCAGCTGTCCTGGAACTCACTCTGTAGACCAGGCTGGCCTTGAACTCACAAAGATCCGACTGCCTCTGCCTCCCAAGTGGTAGGATTAAAGGCGTGCGCCACCACGCCCGGCTGCTTTATATATTTTTAAATTTGTTTCTATGTATGTGTTCTGTAGTGTGTGTGTGTGTGTGTGTGTGTGTGTGTGTGTGTGTGTGTGTGTGTTGCTTGCCTCTGTGTGTCTGTGGAAGGCAGAGGATAACTTGTCAATTCTCTCCTCTCACCAGGTGGGTTTTCAGGATTGAACTCAGGCTTGCCTCAGGCACCTTTACCCTTGAAGTCATCTCACAGCCTGGATTTATAATCTTTTTGTCTTGTTTCTTTTGTGGTGATGGGGATCAACTTCAGGGCCTCACACATGATAGGCAGGTGCTTCTTCTAATCCCTCTTCAAGACATGTTGCTGTTGAGCATCTAAAGTTTATTACATCTTGATGAATAACCTACCAAGGAGCTAGAATGTGTGCACTCACAGTGACTTGGGAGGAAGAAGGTCAAGGAAGGAGATTATATCTATGCCCCACCTCCCCAAGTCACCATTATTAACTGCTGCTGTTTGTGTTTTACAGTCATAAAAATGTCCTATTTTTATCAGTCTATATAAATTAAATTTAGGACATGGCAATTGGGAATTATCTTCCCAGAGTAGCATTACGAGAAATAGCAAGCCCTGTATCTGAGATGCAGACAGCAATCAGGCTGACAAGGGACTGTAAATCATCTCCAGGACAGAAGGCACCATTGCCAGGGCAGGGTCTGTGCCCACAGAGAAGACCAGACACACACAGTATGTAAGTGTACTTCTTTTTTAATGCAAATAAACATAGGCTATTGAGAAATTAGAAGAAAAGTGGGGGAAACTGGAGAGATTACTTAGTCATTAAACAGTTTTCTATGTAGACCAGGCTGGACTTGAACTCACAGAGATCCACCTGCCTCTGCCTCCTGAGTACTGGGATTAAAGGTGTGCGCCACCATGCCCTGCTAAACTGCTTTCTTTTTTTTTTTTGTTGGTCTTTTCGAGACAGGGTCTCTCTGTAGTCCCAGCTGTCCTGGAACTCACTCTGTAGACCAGGCTGGCCTTGAACTCACAAAGATCCGACTGCCTCTGCCTCCCAAGTGGTAGGATTAAAGGCGTGCGCCACCACGCCCGCTGCTTTATATATTTTTAAATTTGTTTCTATGTATGTGTTCTGTAGTGTGTGTGTGTGTGTGTGTGTGTGTGTGTGTGTGTGTGTGTGTGTTGCTTGCCTCTGTGTGTCTGTGGAAGGCAGAGGACAACTTGTCAATTCTCTCCTCTCACCAGGTGGGTTTTCAGGATTGAACTCAGGCTTGCCTCAGGCACCTTTACCCTTGAAGTCATCTCACAGCCTGGATTTATAATCTTTTTGTCTTGTTTCTTTTGTGGTGATGGGGATTGACTTCAGGGCCTCACACACGATAGGCAGGTGCTTCTTCTAATCCCTCTTCAAGACATGTTGCTGTTGAGCATCTAAAGTTTATTATATCTTGATGAATAACCTACCAAGGAGCTAGAATGTGTGCACTCACAGTGACTTGGGAGGAAGAAGGTCAAGGAAGGAGATTATCTCTATGCCCCACCTCCCCAAGTCTCCATTACTGACTTTTGCTGTTCTGTGTTTTACAGTCATAAAAATGTCCTATTTTTATCAGTCTATATAAATTAAATTTAGGACATGGCAACTGGGAATTATCTTCCCAGAAGTAGCATTACGAGAAATAGCAAGCCCTGTATCTGAGATGCAGACAGCAATCAGGCTGACAAGGGACTGTAAATCATCTCTAGGACAGAAGGCACCATTGCCAGGGCAGGGTCTGTGCCCACAGAGAAGACCAGACACACACAGTAAGTAAGTGTACTTCTTTTTTAATGCAAATAAACATAGGCTATTGAGAAATTAGAAGAAAAGTGGGGGAAACTGGAGAGATTACTTAGTCATTAAACAGTTTTCTATGTAGACCAGGCTGGACTTGAACTCACAGAGATCCACCTGCCTCTGCCTCCTGAGTACTGGGATTAAAGGTGTGCGCCACCATGCCCTGCTAAACTGCTTTCTTTTTTTTTTTTGTTGGTCTTTTCGAGACAGGGTCTCTCTGTAGTCCCAGCTGTCCTGGAACTCACTCTGTAGACCAGGCTGGCCTTGAACTCACAAAGATCCGCCTGCCTCTGCCTCCCAAGTGCTAGGATTAAAGGTGTGCGCCACCACACCTGGCTGCTAAACTGCTTTCTATGGAAACAAGGAGGACCTGAGGTGAGATCCCCAGTACCCCATAAAAACAGTCAAGAGCACTGTCTGACCAGGCCTGGTGGCGCTTCCTTTAATCTCACTGCATGGCAGGCAGAGGTAAGGGGATCTCTGTGAATTTGAGGCCAGCTTGGCCTACATACAGAGTTCTAGGACAGCTAGAGATATACAGGGGGACCTTGACTCAAAAAGACTCCCCATAAAAAGAGAGCACTGTCTGCTCTTGCACAAGACTGGGTTCAGTTCCCAGCCCCCACACAGTGGCTAACAAACATATGTAACTCCAGTTCCAGGAGACCTAATGGGCCGCCATAGGCATTGCAGAGACTTATACACATGTAGACAAAGCACTCATACACATCCAATAAAAATCAGTAAATAAAAACAAATTTTTTTTAAAGCAAAAAGAAACAAACCACTTCAGTTCTCAGGATTCAAAGGTGTCACTGAGTAGCATGGCATGCAGTTAGCATAGATGAAGCCACAGGTTCAACCCCACACCCAGCACCTCCGCAAACAATACATAAACACATAGAAAGGTATAGAGAGAATAATTTCAGTTCTTTTGTTTTCAGAAGACAGCTGGGAAAAAATTATTTTATTTTATTTGCCTAGCAGTCACTGTTTATCAGCTGACCTGATCAGAAAAGCACCACCCTCATCCTTCTAATCAGCCACTTGATGTGGTCTCCCTGCTGCCAGTGTCTCCGCCTGCCACCAAAAGGGTTGCTGTTTTTCTTTCCAGTTCCTGGATAAGATCATTTGAAACACTGCAGGAAGTTATTTATTTATTTATTTATTTATTTATTTATTTATTTATTATTTTTGCAGGAAGTTATTTATGAAGTGATAGAGGGATCAGAGGTATCCGGCAAGGCAATATGCTTCATGCGGATTGATTTTGCCATAGCCAGGTTTGTAAAAAGAAGTCATTGCCAGGCGTGGTGGCGCACGCCTTTAATCCCAGCACTTGGGAGGCAGAGGCAGGTGGATCTTTGTGAGTTAAAGTCCAGCCAGGTCTACATAGTGAGTTCCAGGACAGCTGGGGCTACAGGGAGACACTGTGTCAAAAAGACAAAAAAAAAAAATTCATTTACTGACTTCAGGTTGGGTACCCACATGCAGGTAAGGCTCCACAGTTCTCGGCATGTTCTTTGAACCTTATTGAAAGATTTGAGCTGGGGCTACAGGGAGACCCTGTCTCAAAAAGACAAAAAAAAAAAAAAAAAAAAAAAAAGAAAGAAAAGATTTGGTGCAGAAGAAGAAACTCCACCGCCCCAACCCCGCCCCCAACCGCCCCCTACCAACCACCCCCAAGAGGTGGCTCTCAAAGAGATTAAAAATTTTTATTATTTTTTGGTCTTAAGTGTACAAATGCATCATCTGCGTGTATATAAGTACAACCAAGATATACAATGCCGGAGGAGGTCAGAACAGGGCTTGGATCCCCTGGAAATGGAGTTATGGGTAACTGTTAGCTGCAATGTGGGTGCTGGGAATTGAACCCAGGTCCTCTGCAAGAGCAGTCCCTGCTCTTAACTGCTGAGCATCTCTTCAGGCCTGGCATTGCTGAGCTTCCTCCATATCTTTTTTTTTTTTTTTTTTTTGTGTTTTTTTAAGACAGGGTCTCCCTCCCTGTAGCCCCAGCTGTCCTGGAACTCACTCTGTAGACCAGGCTGGCCTCGAACTCACAAAGATCCGCCTGCCTCTGCCTCCCAAGTGCTAGGATTAAAGGCATGCGCCACCACGCCCGGCCCTCCATATGTTTCAAAACATGTTTTGGGACAATTTCTTTCCTCGGCACTTTTTTTTTTTTCACATCAATTTATTTTTATTTTTTTAACAAATCTAGACCCATGTTCCCGCCCATTCCCCCACCCCGCCAGAGCTCATGCATTCTGCCAAACATGCTTTTCATCTCTTTCTCAGTCTTTCTCAATATTCTCCATAAGGAAGTTGACTGTTTTGAGCAGAAGTTCACTGTTTCAGTCAGTTCCTGGGCACTTTACCTTCAACTATGTGAGGTTCCTTTTTTTTCTCTCTCTTTCTCTCTCTCTCTCCTCTTCCTTCTCTCCCTAGTTCCATGTCACCGTCCCCTCCCTCCCTCCCTCCCTTCCTTCCTTCCTTTCTTCTTTCCTCCTTCCTTCCCTGATGATGTTGTCAAGTGTTTCTGAGAAAGAACAAGCACTGAGTAAAAGATTGATGATGCAGAAACAGTAGTAGAATCCTTGCAGTAATCTTCTTGGGCAGTCAGAGAAGAAGAAATCAAGTACTCAACAGTATTAGAGGCTATGCTTAGTGGTGCTGGCCAGCCATCCCAGCCCTAGGGGGATAGAGAATCTGGAGTTCTTGGGAGGCTGAGGGAGAGGAAGGCAAATATCCAAAGATCAAGGCTAGCCTGGTCTGCATAGCAAGTTCAAGAACAGCTGGAGGAGCCTGTGTCCATAAAAGTCCATAAAACAAGCAGCAGAAAAAACCAGACCAAACCAAAATGAAACACACAGACACACAGACACACACACAGACACACACACACACACACATCAGTCTTGAAGGAGTGTGGAGTGTGGGGATGTGGAAAGGAATTATTTATTTATAGCAGAATCCAGGCTAGTTTGAGCCCTCTGCGTAGTGGAGGATGACCTTGGACTTCAGATTTTCTTGCCTTCATCTCCCTGGTGCTAGAACTGTAGCCTGTACACCATATCCGGCTTATGCAGGGCTGAGGATGGAGCCTCAGGTTCTGAAAATGCCAGGCTGGCACTCTACCAACTGAGCTAGCCCAGAACTAAAATTATTAAAAGAAAATTCCAGAGAGCTGAGGGGGCTGGGGGTAGCTGGAGGCCCACCTGTTTAATCCCAGAATTTGGGAACCAGAGGCAGGTTGATCTCTGTGAGTTCAAGACAACACTGGTCTACAGACTGAGTTACAGGCCAGTGTGGCTATGGGAGACCCTGTCCGAAAGAGACTCACAAAACAAATTATTTTTTGGATTTATTCTTTGTGTGTGTGTGTGTGTGTGTGTGTGTGTGTGTGTGTGTGTGTGTATGTGTGTGTGGTTCTACAAAGATCTTTCCTGGACAGTTCCTCTTTCCTGGACAGTTCCTTCCAGGGTGGGACAACTCAGCCATAGGGCCACAGCCAGGCACTACACGGGTGTCCCTGACAGGTCAGGTTGAACCCGGTGTGACACAGACTGCCCATGTCCAGCAGAGCAGCAGGGTGAGCTCCAGCGGTCAGTTCCCCAGGGGCGCATAGTTGAGCAGCTTTTCAGTCAGGTCCACGTGTGTTAGCAGCATGCAGCGACGGCAGTAGCGCGTCAGGCCCAGGGTGTCCAGGGCATTGGAGTACTCGAGCTTACCACAGGTGAAAGAGCGTGGGAATGATCATGGTGCTGTGTGGCTGGCCGCCAGGCCCGCATCAACCAAGCCCCAGCCCGGGAGCTCCGCCCCCTCCCGGCCCGCCCCCAGCCCGCCCCCAGCCCGCCCCTAGCCCGCCCTCTCAGTCTTTAATTGCAGCACTCGGGATTAAAAGGCAGAGGTGGGCGGATCTCCATGAGTTACAGACCAGTCAGGTCTACTTACCTGGGTCCAGAAGACCAAAATGAATGAATGAATGGATGGATGAATAAATAGATTAAATATTTTATTTTTTCATTTATTCGTTTTGATTTAAGCTATAAGAACACTTAGGCAACAAACGTGAGGAAGGTCCTGACCAGCCATGTTACATCAGCGCCTAGTTTCCTCTACAACCCAGGCTCCCCAAGCCCAATTGAACACGGTTTGCACAAAAAAGAAATGCAGTCCGTTTTTGCTGTAGTCTCACAATTCATCCCCATTCCTTGGCCTTTAAAATGTGGTGCGACCCCCTCTTCCTCTAGAGTCCTTGGGCTTTGCAGGGGATATATATTTTTAAAAACGGAACAATCTCCTACATATAAAATAAATATAGGGGCTGGAGAGATGGCCTAGCGGTTAAGAGCGCCGATCCCTCTTGCAGAGGACCCAGCACCCACATGGCGGCCAAGAACCGTCTGAAACTCCAATTCCAGGAGAACTCCAGTTCCAGGGGAATCCGACACCCTCTTCTGACCTCCGCGGCATTACACGACACGGGTGCACAAAACTTGCATGCAGACAGTACATTCATACACATACAGAAATAAATAAAATTGATAATAAAAAAATAAATAAATTGAAAGCTGGGTGAGGTGGTGCACACCTTTAATCCTAGCACTTGGGAGGCAGAGGCAGGCGGATCTTTGTGAATTCAAGGCCAGCCTGGTCTACAGAGTAAGTTCCAGGACAGCTGGGGCTACAGGGAGACCCTGTCTTGAAGAGACAAAAATAAATAAATAATAAATAAATAAATAAATTGAAAAGAGGAATAAAAAGGTAATCCTGGGGGGGGGGGCAGAACAATCAGTTAACTTCCCAGGAAACCTCTTGACCAGTCAGAACCGTTCATACATTATTAATTAATCCTTACTAAGGCCTGAGATAATATACATGGCTCTCATACCCCTAAATGTGGGCATTTGAGATAATGATGCCTGCCTGACTCGAACATTGTACTTTTCTTTTCTTTTCTTTTGGTCTTTTTGAGACAAGGTCTCCTTCTAGCCCAAGGTGTCCTGGAACTCACTATATAGACCAGGCTGGCTTTGAAAAACTCACAGACATCTGCCTGCCTCTGCCCCCTGAGTGCTGGGATCAAACTTGTGCCACCATGCCTGGCCACATTTTACTTTTCTTAAAACAAACCCTAGATCTTTGTCTACAGGCACATTTTTATCGGATTTATTTTTATTATTTTCCATTGCATGTTTATATGTGTTTCTGTATGTGGGAACCTCCCTGAACTGGAATCATAGGTGGTTGTGGACTCCTTGATGTGGGTGCTGGAAACTGAACTCAGGAACTCAAATCCTCTGCAAGATCAGAAAATGCTCTAACCACTGAGCCTTGATTCCAGGCTACAGTTGGTTTTTTTTGTTTTTGTTTTATTTTTATGTCCTGGCTTCTGTATAACACAGAAAATACTGATTTATGTAGTGTAGCCATGTGAAAAGTTTTACCAGTTGAAAAATATTGCTAAATTTTAATATGATCACCTTGTAAGTCTATGTAATTTTTGTTTCTTTTTTTTGTTTTTCTCACAGTCTAGCCCTGCTGGTCCGGAACCCTCTCTATAGAGCACACTGGCTGGAACTCACCATACCCAGCCTTTTTTTTTCAGGCAGGGTTAAATTTGCTCAGGCTATACTTGAACTTGGGATCTTCCTGCTCAAGCTGCTAAATATGAAGAGTACATGCGTGTGCCACCAGGTGTGGCATGGACTTTTTTTTTTTTTTTTGGTCTTTTTGAGACAGGGTCTCCCTGTAGCCCCAGCTCTCCTAGAACTCACTCTGTAGACGAGGCTGGCATGGACTCTTACCAGGACACTAACTTCTCAGACACCTTTGGTGGCTCAGGCCTTTTCTCTCCTGAATCTGTGAACACAGCTGATATTCAAAAGATGTGAATGTGAACTTTTTTAAATTTCAAAACAAAACGGAGCATATATTTTTAGTTGTTTACATTCTGAATGAAGGGAAAGTTGTGGCTTATAATTAACACCAACAACAAACAAAACAATAACAAAAATCTTCATAGGATACCTCCAGAGCAAAGTAAAATAATCAAAATTAAGGCAGTTTGTTGCCTGAAGTATTGGTTTCTTTTTTAATGTAGTTCATAGAAGAGATTTATGCTTTCTCATAAATCTTAGATTGTAGAGACATGAACTTCAAGCTATGTCTTCACTAGCATCAAAGGGTGTGGTATTGTTTTTAGTAGGAAATTACCCAGTTTGACTTACATATAAGGGTTTGATGCCAGGATCCACAAATAAGGGACACCATATGTCATTTATTTTTTGTTTTTTTTTTTTTTTTTTTTTTTTTTTTTTTTATATATAACACAATTATATATGGATAACACAAATTGTACATTAGCTCACACTTTCTGCTCTTTTTTTTTTTAGATCAGGCTATAGAATTTACGTCATTGTTACTGGAAATTTTTTTTCCATTGAAATTACTATTATGTTCATCAATATCTTTAGACAAGGTTGCATTTATGAATATTTTAAAACATCACATGGTGCGTGTGCTGTTCATCATCCTGTGTGTGCAGCCCCAGCGTTATACAAAATCTGTTGTAACCTCTAACATACTATTAACAAATATTCCTTTGACATATTTTAATATTAATCGTTTGAATTCCCATATATATATTGCTCTACTTTATATACATTATAGTTCATAAGCTTATACCAGTTTCTTTAGCTTTTGTTTTTTCATNCTTCTGTGATTAACCAGGGCTCCTCTGGGGGTTTCTTCTCATATGTTTTCTTCCTGTTATTTTAGAACTTTAAAATTATGAATAATAAAAAAAAAGAAAAAGAAAAAAAAAAAAAAAAAAAAAAAAAAAAAAGAAAAATAAAATATATATATAATGCAGTCCGCTGTACTCTACAATTCATCCCATTCCTTGGCCATGGTGCGACCCCAAACCTCTTCCCTCTAGGAGTCCTTGGGGCTTTGCCAGGGGATATTAAATTTTTTTTAAAAACGGGTAAAAACCAAATTCCTAACAATAAATAAATAAAAATATAGGGGCTGGAGAGATGGCCCTAACAGTTAAGAGTGCCCGATCCCAACTCTGGCCCCAGAGGAAAACCCAGCAACCCACCCCACATGGCGGCCACGAGGACCGTCTGAACTCCAATTGCCAGGATGGAACTCAGTTCCAGGGGAGGATCAACACCCCTTCTGACCTGCGCGGCATTAGCACGGACACGGGTGCACAAACTTGCATGCAGAACTAGTACATTCATACACATAACAAGAAATAAATAAAAAATTAGATAAAAAAAAAATAAAAATAAATTGAAAGAAAAAAAAAAAAAAAAAAAAAAAAACTTTAAACCTAGCACTTGGGCAGGCAGAGGCAGGCGATCTTTTGAATTCAAGGCCAGCCTGCGGTCTCTACAGAGTTAAGTTCCAGGACCAGCTGGGGGCTACAGGGAGACCCTGTCTTGAAGTGGACAAAAAACATAAATACATAAATCTTAAATACAATAAATTGAATAAAGAGGAATAAACAAGTAATCCTGGGGGGGGGGGGCAGAACAATCAGTTAACTTCCCAGGAAACCTCTTGACTAGTCAGAACCGTTCATACATTATTAATTAATCCTTACTAAGGCCTGAGATAATATACATGGCTCTCATACCCCTAAATGTGGGCATTTGAGATAATGATGCCTGCCTGACCGAACATTTGTACTTTCTTTTCTTTTTTCTTTTAGGTCTTTTTGAGACAAGCGTCTCCTCTAGCCCAAGGTTGTCCTCCTTGAGAACTCACTAATAAGACCAGGTCTGCTTTTGAAAAAACCACAGACACGTGCCTGCCGTCCTTGCCCCCTGACGTGCTGGATCAAACCTGGTGCCACCATGCCTGGCCACATTTCTTTTTTTTTTTTTTTTTTTTTTTTTTTTTTTTTTTTTTTTTTTTTTTTTTTTATTTTATTTTTATTATTTTCCATTGCATGTTTATATGTCTGTATGTGTGAAACTCCCCTGAAACTGAATCATAGGTGTTTGTGAGCCACTTGATGTGGGTCTGGAAACTGAACTCAGAACTTCAAATCCTCTGCAAGATCAGAAAATGCCTCTAACCACTGAGCCTTGATTCCAGGCTACAGTGGGGTTTTTTTGTTTTTGTTTTATTTGTTATGTCCTGGCTTCTGTATAACACAGAAAATACTGATTTATGTAGTGTAGCCATGTGAAAAGTTTTACCAGTTTGAAAAAAATATTGCCTAAATTTTAATATATCACCTTGTTTAAGTCTATGTTAAATTTTTGTTTCTTTTTTGTTCTCACAGTCTAGCCCTGCTGGTCCGGAACCCTCTCTATAGAGCACACTGGCTGGAACTCACCATACCCAGCCTTTTTTCAGCAGGTTAAATGCTCAGTCATACTGAACTTGGGATCTTCCTGCTCAAGCTGCTAAATATGAAGAGTACATGCGTGTGCCACCAGGTGATGCATTGGACTTTTTTTTTTTTTTTTTTTTTTCTTTCGAACAGGTTCTCCTGTAGCCCCAGCTGTCCTGGAACTCACTCTGTAGACCAGGATGGCCTTGAACTCACAGAGATCTGCCTGCCTCTGCCTCCCAAGTGCTAGGATTAAAGGCATGTGCCACCACACCCGGCTGGCATGGACATTTATTATTAATACAAGACCTTAACTTTTCAGGGCTGGGGAGATGGCTCAGTGGTGAAGAGTTCTTACTCCTGTTGCAGAGGACCTGGATGGTTTCCAGCAACCACATGACAGCTCTCAAAGGGGTGTAAGTCCAGTTCCATGGGCTCTGACTCCCTCTCTGGCCTCTGGAGGCACTGCTCATACGTGTAAAATACTGATAAATGCAGGGTGTGGTGGCACACGCCTTTTAATCCCGCACTCGTGGAGGCAGAGGCAGGGCAGGATGTCATGTGAGTCTCCAAGCCCGGTTTGGGTACATAGCCAGTTCTGTACAGCTGGGTCGAAAGGATGAACTTTTATTCAAAAAAGAAAATAAAAAAGTGCTTTCATTACCCACTTGATGCAATTGGTCTCGACTGTTAGGAGACCTGTTTTTTTGTGTGTTGTTGTTTGTTTTTTGGTTTCTTTTTTTTTTTTTTTCTCACTCTGTAGAACAGGCTGTTTGGTCTTTTTGAGACATGGGCTCCCTGTAGCCCCAGCTGTCCTGGAACTCACTCTGTAGACCAGGCTGGCCTTGAACTCACAAAGATCTGCCTGCCTCTGCCTCCCGAGTGCTAGGATTAAAGGCGTGCGCCACCACGCCGGGCTAGGAGACCTGTTAAAACTCATGTGGGGTACCCTCATTACACCTAACCCTCAAGGTGAAATATCAGGAAGTGCCCCTGAAGGGAGTAAAATGCTTGTGTTTCCCTCTGCTTCCTCGGACATTCGTGACTGCTTTGCAGACTTGTCCTCCGCAAAGGTGACTTTCAAACTGGGAATGAAATAAAAACAATCAACATTGAACATTTTTTTCTCACTGCATCTTCCAGTGCGGACTTCCTGCACCATCTGGGGAGTTTCCTGTTGTCTGTTCCATAAGCAGCAACCCCGGCCATCTGGTCATGCATTCTGAGACTTGGAAGTTGTCCTAGCAATCCCACTCTCTCCAATCTTTCTTTTCCCATCTGTCACCAAGTCCTGTGATTTAACCTCATAAACCTCTCTTGAATTTGTCCACATCTTTCCATGTCCACTCTGAATAGTCCAGGCTATGTTTGGGAAAGAATGCTGTAAAATCCTCCTCAGTGGTCTACACAAATCTGCTCTTGGGCGGAGAAAGTTTGAGCCATGGTCTGATCCTGGTTTTGTGCTTAGGTGTGTGAATACTTGGTCTCGGGTTTGTGCTACAGTTTGGGGAGGTCATGAAATCTTTTTATTTATTTATTTATTTATTTATTTTAGTCTTTTTGAGACAGAGTCTCCCTGTAGCCCCAGATGGCCTGGAACTTAGTATGTAGACCAGGCTTGCCTTGAACTCACAGAGATCCCCCTGCCTCTGCCTCTGGAGTGCTAGGATCTCAGCCTTGGGGCAACACACGAGGAGAGGTCATGGAATCTTTAGTGGTGAGTCCTTGTTGGAGGAAGTATGTCACTGGGGGTGGGTTTTGGGAGCTTATAGCCTTGTCTCACTTCCGGTTCATGCTCTGCTTTTTCTACGTAGCTGAGGATGTGATCTCTCAGCTTCCTGTTGCCATGTCTGCCTGCTGTCATGCCTCCCCAGCCTTCATGATCCCTAACCTCTGTAAGTAAAAGCCAAAGTAAACTCTTTATTCAATAAATTGCTTTTGGTCATGGTATGTTACTATAGCAACAAAAAGCAGCTAAGATAACATTGTGATATTTATTGCACAGCCTGTTGCATATGAAAATATTATATAGGGCTTTGAGAGATGGCTCAGCAGTTAAGACCAATGGCTGCTCTTGTTGCGGACCCAATTTGGATTCCCAGCATCCACATAGCAGCTAACAACCTTCCATAACTCCAGTCCAAGGAAACAATTCCCTGTCCTGACCTCTGTGTGGACTGCACAACATAGGGGCAGCTATTTACATGTTGGCAATATACTCATTCAAATAAAATAAAAGTAGTAAATAAAACTAGCTGGGCATGGTGGTGCACGCCTTTAATCCCAGCACTCAGGA
This sequence comes from Rhizomys pruinosus, assembly GCA_009823505.1. NCBI lineage: Eukaryota > Metazoa > Chordata > Mammalia > Rodentia > Spalacidae > Rhizomys > Rhizomys pruinosus. Next base: position 571,888 of record VZQC01003227.1, read on the forward strand.
GGCAGAGGTGAGTGGATCTCTGTGAGTTCAAGGCCAGCCTGGTCTACAGAGTTAGTTCCAGGACAGCTGGGGCTATAGGGATACTCTGTCTCTTTCTCAAAAATAAAAATAAAAATGATATCTGACAGGTGGACAAGATGGTTCAGCAGTTAAGAGCACTGATTTCTCTTGCAAAAATCTTGATTCAGTTCCTAGCACCTACAGGACAGCTGTCTTTAATTCCAGTTCCTGTAGATCAGATATCTTCCTCTGTTCTCTCCAGGAATTGCATGCATGTGGTGCACTTACATACATGCAGGCAAAACACACACATTAATCTTTTTTTTTTTTTTGGTCTTTTTCAGGTAGAGTCTTCCTGTAGCCACAGCTGGCCTGGAGCTGGCTATCTATGTAGACCAAGGTGGCCTGGATCCTTCAGAGATCCATCTACCTCTGGCTCCTGAGTGCTGGGATTCAAGGTGTGTACCACTATGCCCAGTACACATAAAATTAAAAAAATTTTTTTACACATAAAATTAAAAATTTTTTTAAATTTTATTTTTTTATTTAATTTATTTTTTGTCTTTTCGAGACAGGGTCTCCCTGTAGCCCCAGCTGTCCTGGAATTCGCTCTGTAGACCAGGCTGGCCTTGAACTCACAAAGATCGCCTGCCTCTGCCTCCCTCTGCCTCCCAAGTGCTAGGATTAAAGGCGTGCGCCACCACGCCTGGCAAAATTTTATTTATTTTTATGTGTATGAGTGTACTGTCTGCATGCAGGTTTGTGCACCCGTGTTGTGCAATGCCGCGGAGGTCAGAAGAGGGCGTCGGATTCCCCTGGAACTGGAGTTAAAGATGGTTCTCAGCCACCATGTTGGTGCTGGGGATCGAACCCGGGTCCTCTGCAAGAGCAGTTAGCGCTCTTAACCACTAGGCCATCTCTCCAGCCCCTTTAAAATTATTTTTAATGTCATGTAGCTGAGTGCAAGGACACATGGCAACAATCCAGCACTCATCCTTGCTGAAGCCTTGACAATGGGTCATCCCAGGATGGAGGCAGACAGTGGAGCCAACCCACCTCCTTCAGGGCCTTGAGATGCCAGCCTGCTCAGCCTGGGAAAATGATCTCAAAAGAAGGCTTTCAACTATCCCAGGACACCAACCCTGGCATCAAACACATTCCAGCTGCGCCCCAAAGAAAAAAAACCTCCACCTGTCCTTGCTAGGGTAGAGAGACTTCTCTTACCGAGGAGAATTCTTTGTCTTATCTGTATTTTTTTGTTTGTTTGTTTGCTTGGTCTTTTTGAGTCAGGGTTTCCCTGTAGTCCCAGTTGGCTTGGAACTCACTACGTAGGCCTTGAACTCACAGAGATCCTCCTGCTTCTGCCCCTCCAGTGCTGGAATTAAAGGCGTGGGCAACCATGCCTGGCTACATCTTTCTTTACTTTTCTTTGGCGTTGTAAGCCTGTGTCCTAAGGACAAAAGCACGGTCTGGGGCAGCATGGGGCTCTCTGGCCAGCATTGCCCTCTTCTTCTTTCTGGTAGGAATCAGAGACGGCCTCTAGTCCCATATGTCATGGGCACACAGTAACTTCACTGGGATAATTTTTGGCTGTGAATCCAAACACTAAACAACACTGCTTTTCCCAGTATGCACAATTTAGCCTCACTTTGCTGGGGGTGGGAGGTGTGTGTGTGTGTGTGTGTGTGTGTGTGTGTGTGTGTGTGTGTGTGTGTGTTAAGTGCTGGACTTTCCTGTAATTGATTTCAATATTCTTTTTAATGGTGCTGGGACCACAGGACTGGCTGCTAAGTGTAGCTTCTTTTTTCTCTCTTTGCTGCGGCTACGTTACCTGAGGGATTTGGAGGACATGCTAGATAATCGCTCTACCACTGAGATGCAACCCAGCCCAATAGTAGTTATCTTTTAAATCTGTCAGAAAAATCGCACTAACCAAGATGCTCTTAGTTTCTTTTTTTTTTTTTTTCCTTTCAGGATCTTGTAGGCGTCCCAATGACTCCACCTGCTGGTCAGATGGGAAACAGCGCTTCGTCCTTCCTGCTTGGGCCTCGCAAAGCTCAGATGTAACTGGGACACAGCTCCCTGCTTTTGATTGAGAAGGAAGCTGAATTTGTGGTTCCGTGTTATTACTTTAGATTTGTGGCTGCTGTTGTTATTGACGACACTCTTCCAACTTTCCTTCCTTTCATGATAGGCTTTAATTACAGAATGAATTAGATATGCAGAGCTAGGGGGCTAGAGAAGTGGCTCAGCAACCTACGAGCACTGGCTAACCTTGCAGAGGACCAGGGTTTGGTTCCCAGCAACATCCTCTTCTGACCAGGGTTTGGTTCCCAGCGACATCCTCTTCTGACCAGGGTTTGGTTCCCAGCGACATCCTCTTCTGACCAGGGTTTGGTTCCCAGCGACATCCTCTTCTGGCCTCCACAGGCATTGAGCACCCAGGTGTGTTTACAAACATGCAGCTGAAACACTCATACACATTTGTAGGGAAAACGGAAGCCACCTGTGGCTTCTTTTGTGCTAAATTATCTGCTTGTCAGCTTACACTGAAACCTGACCTAAGGCAGGATTTGCATCTGCATTAGCAAGCCTGTGACACCGTGAGATCAAAGGTGCTCAGGAGTTCTTGTGCTCTGATGCTAGTACTCATGATGTTATGGAACATTAGGCATGGGGTCTGAAACCAGGCCCTGAGTATATGATGTTACTCTGGGTATAAAAACAACGCTGCCGGGCGTGGTGGCGCACGCCTTTAATCCTAGCACTTGGGAGGCAGAGGCAGGCGGATCTTTGTGAGTTCAAGGACAGCCTGGTCTACAGAGTGAGTTCCAGGACAGCTGGGAGCTACAGGGAGACCCTGTCTCGAAAAGACCAAAAACAAAAACAAAAAAAAGACTGCTGTGAATAAAAAGACAAGTCATCCTTCCTACCATCTGACAGGCACTATCAGCTGTTAATCTGTGTGGGTAATCTTAGCCCACAAGGCTTGTGTAGTAGTGACCAGTTGGTTGGATGAAGGCTAATCAGGGCACCAACTTGGGAAGCTTGTGTGGACCAGTGGATTGGACGGAGATTAAACAGATAACCAATGCAGGAAGCTGGTGTGGGGCTGGAAGGAGACTGATCAGGTCACCAGCTGTGATGTGTGGTGAGTGCCCAGGGGCTAATTAAACAGCAGCCTGGCATTAGACTGTAGGGCGCCAAGCTGGCGGCAGTCTGGAGGATCCGGGAGTGCCATTAGGGCATTCATTGCCTGGCCTGGTGTAGTCGTTAGATAAGAGGGCAGTGAACAGGTGGTCAGCCTTTGGCCCCTCGGTTTAGGTTTTCTGGGTTTTTTTTGTTTTTGTTTTGTTTTTGAGACAGAGTCTCCCTGTAGTTCTGTCTGTCCTGGAACTCACTCTGTAGAACCGGCTGGCCTTGAACTCACAGAGATCCGCCTGCCTCTGCCTCCTAAGTGCTAGGATTAAAGGCATGCACCATCATGCCTGGCTGGCCCTGTGGTTTAGGACAGTTGCTTCTTCTCTTTTCCTGTAATCCAGTGGGCAGGGTTTGAGCATCCACCTCTACACGTGGCTGAGTGATACCACACACATTAAAAAAAAAAATCGAAATACCTATCTAACCCTGTAGATGCCTTCTTCATAGACTGCTGACCTTTTTTTCATTTTTGTAAAAACATTTTAAAGTGACAGAATAAGTGGGCTTGCAAGCTAAGGCACCTGCTGCCAAGGTGATGGATCACCTGAGTTCCATCCCTGAACCCACATGGTGGAAGGAGAGGACCTCTACTCATGTGTCCTGGTATGCGTGCCCATACATACATACATACATACATACATACATACATACATACACACACACAGAGGTGCACAAATTCAGAAGTGCCAAAGTCACAGGGTAAGGAATGTACATAATCATAATCCTTCTTCTTTTTCTTCTTCACGGGATAAGAGATGTTCTTTCTCTTCCTCTTCCCCCTCTCCTTTCCCCTCACTCTTCATCTTGGAACTCACTATGTAGAAGAGGCTGGCCTGGATCTCACAGAGTTCTGCCCTATGTTTCAGGAGTTATGGGATAAAAGGTCTGCACCACCACACCTGGCTTCTGTTTTCTTGAAAAGAAATTTATTTCTATTTTGTGTGTATGAGTGTTTCCCTGCCTGTAAGTATGTGCACCCTGTGCGTGCAATGCCAGAGAGCCCAGAAGAGGGCGTTGGACCCTAGAATTGGACATATGGGTGGATGTCATCCATCATGTGGGTGGCTAGCACTATGGGGTGCTTCGTCTGGGATGGGCTTCTCAGAGGGCCTTCCGTCTCCATTTGCCAAAGAAAACTTGATAGGGATTTTCTTTTTTCACTTCCTCGAGGCTGTGCAGCTTTCATCGCCTACCGGGTGTGCTGTCAAGGCTTGTAGGTGGCAATGAGCTGATACAGGCGCCAGAGACCGACCTGAGGCTGTGGTCTGGTAGGACCGCGATGGGTACTCTGGAGCAGGGTGTCCTAGAGCCCGCCTCTGCTGCACAGGTTACCGGAACTTACGTAAGATCTGAGTCCGCTCGTGAACTCGTTCCTCAGGAACCACGTCTATGCCACAGAGTTCCGCAGACTGCACGGAGGACTTGCGCTGCCCTCTGGCGGGAAGACTGTGCTCTGGCAGCCTTGGAAAGCCCTAGGGACAACGGTATTCCGCAGGATTCAGAGACTAGGAGGGGTCTTTTTGAGACAGGGTCTCCCTATAGTTCCGGCTGTCCTGGAACTAGTTGTGTAGATTAGGCTGGCCTTGAACTCAGAGACCCACCTGCCACTGGCTCCCAGGTGCTAAGATTAAAGGCGCGCGTCACCATGCCGGGCTGAGTTTTTTTTTTTTTTTTTTTTTTTTTTTTTTTNAAAAAAAAAAAAAAAAAAAAAAAAGCATTATCCTAAAGGAAAAAAAAAAGCAGCAGAGAAGCATCCTAGGCAGCTTTTTCTGCCATGCTTTCTAAGCCACCTGCCCCTCTGGGTGTGATCTGGAAGTTCCTAGACTCAACTTTCCCATGTAAATCCATGTTCCTTCTCCTACTAGCCCTCTCCAACCTTCGGGGGAAGGAGCAAGGGGGATCCCTGTATTCACTATGGGCTCCTTTGCCCCCAGTACCCTGGGAAGCCACATCTAGCTTCTCCCTCTTCTGGGCCCTTCCTATCTATATCTATATATCTATAGATATAGATACATTTAGATATCCATCTTTGGAGCATTTTTAATGTTTATCTGGACTTTGTACCAAGGTAATACAAAGTAATATGTTGTGCTGGATAGCTTTATTGTCAAAGTGCTAATTAAGGGTTGAGGGAACCTCAATTGGGGAATTTCCTCCATTCGACTGGCCTGTGGCCATGGCTGTGGGGTATTTTCTTGATTGGTGAGTGCTGTGGGAGGGCCCAGCCCACTGTGGGCAGTGCCACCCATGAGGAAGTTTGCTGTGTATTGTATAAGAAAGCAGGTTGAGCTCACGCCTTTAATCCTAGCACTTGGTGACAGAGGCAGGCGGATCTCTGAGTTCAAGGCCAGCCTGGTCTACATAGTGAGTTCCAGGACAGGGAGACCCTGTCTCTAATAGACCAAAAAATAAAAAAGCAGCAGGGAAGCAAGCCAGTGAGCAGCCTTCCCCCTTGAGTTGGGCTCCCTCACTGATGAACTGTGACCCAGAAGATATGAGCCAAATAAACCCTTTCCTCCCTAAGTTGGTTTTGGTCATAGTGTTTTGTCACAGCAATGGAGAAGAAAACTAGAACAGACCTGGACCCCTGCTGTGTAGCAATTCTCCCCAAATTAAACATCCATCTAGGAGGGAGGGGGCAGGAGGCTTCTGAGTCTCTGGAGGCAAGCAAACTTCACATGCCTGGGAGAGCTGAAACTTGCAAGATTCTGGAGGCTCCCCCTCCCCAGGGTTGTAGGAACAGTAAACAACTGCCAGAAGATATGAATAGCTAAGCTGGAAAGGAGAGTCTCAGACCTATCCCGCTGCCTCCAAGCTCCAGAGACCCAGCTTTCCCGGGTGTTGCCCATGTGGGGGTGGGATTTGCAGTGATGCAGCTTCTCTTGACTGAAGGTTGTTTCTGTCAATAACTCCTCACCGCCACTCCTGTCAGTAGCATCAATAACAACTCATCGATGCACCAGTTAGTACTATTTTACGTTGGTCTGTTGTAGATTCCTGTTCTGAGGTGAGTAGATTTGTGTGTGTGTGTGTGTGTGTGTGTGTGTGTGTGTGTGTGTTGGGTGTCCTCAGGCAAGCCTCTCACATGACAGCGACAGTGGCATTATGAGCCGTTATGCAATCCTTGTTACTTTATTTATTGATTGGTTGATTGATTGATTGATTGATTGATATTTTTGAGACAGGATCTCCCTTTAGTCCCAGCTGGCCTGGAGCTCACTATGTAGACCACTCTGGCCTTGAACTCACAGACATCTGCCTACCTCTGCCTCCTGAGTGCTGGAATTAAAGGCATGCGCCACAATGCCCAGCTATTTATTTTTGTGAAAGGGTCTCACTATGTAGCCCTGGCTGGATTGGAACTGGGGGAAATCTAAGATCCTCATCTTTGGGGAAAGCACCTTTACTTTCTGAGCTGTCTCACCAGCCCTAAATCTTTACTATGAATCTGCTTTTTTTTTTTTTTTTTTTTTTTTNCCATGTGGGGGTGGGATTTGCAGTGATGCAGCTTCTCTTGACTGAAGGTTGTTTCTGTCAATAACTCCTCACCGCCACTCCTGTCAGTAGCATCAATAACAACTCATCGATGCACCAGTTAGTACTATTTTACGTTGGTCTGTTGTAGATTCCTGTTCTGAGGTGAGTAGATTTGTTGTGTGTGTGTGTGTGTGTGTTGTGTGTGGGTGTGTGTGGTGTGGTTGGTGTCCAGCAGCAAGCCTCTCACATGACAGCGACAGTGACATTATGAGCCGTTATGCAACCTTGTTACTTTATTATTGATTGGTTGATTGATTGATGATTGATATTTTTGAGACAGGATCTCCCTTTGCCAGCTGGCCTGGAAGCTCACTATGTAAGACCACTCTGGCCTTGAACTCACAGACATCTGCCTACCTCTGCCTCCTGAGTGCTGGAATAAAGGCATGCGCCACAATGCCCAGCTATTTATTTTGTGAAAGGGTCTCACTATGTACCCTGGCTGGATGGAACTGGGGGAAATCTAAGATCCTCATCTTTGGGGAAGCACTTTACTTCTGAGCTGTCTCACCAGCCCAAATCTTTACTATGAATCGGCTTTTTTTTTTTTTTTTTTTTTTTGAGGCAGAGTTTCCCTCTTGCTCCTGGGTTGGACTGGAAATTGCTATGTAGACCAGGCTTGCCAGGAACTTGTTATGTAGACCAGGGTGGCCTTGAACTCACAGTAATCTCCCTACCTCTGCCTCTGGAATTAAAGACTAGGGTCAAAAAGCTGGGCGTGGTGGCATACGCCTTTAATCCTAGCACTTGGGAGACAGAGGCAGGCGGATCTTTGTGAGTTCAAGGCCAGCCTGGTCTACAGAGTGAGTTCCAGGACAGCTGAGGCTACAGGGAGACCCTGTCTTGAAAAGACAAAAAAAAAAACAAACCCATAAATAAAGACTAGGGTCATTACATCCACCCTGCTGAAGCCAGTTTGACTGCCCCCTAGGGGAGGCCTTAGATGATGCTGGAGTGCAGGCTGCCTGCGGCTGCTCTCCAAGGTGCTGATTCTCTTGGTGCGTAGCTGGTTTGTGTCCTAACAGTCCTTTTCTTATTCTTTTCTTTCTTCTTTCTTCCCTCCCTCCCTCCCTCCCTTCCTTCCTCCCTCCCTCCCTCTCTCCCTTCTTTCTTTCTTTCTTTCTTTCTTTCTTTTTTGGTCATTTTCAGGCAGTCTCCCTGTAGCCCCAGCTATCCTGGAACTCACTATGTAGACCAGGCTGGCCTTGAACTCACAGAGATCCCCCTGCCTCTGCGTCCCGAGTGCTGGGAGTAAAGGTGTGTGCCACCATGCCCAATGGCCGTTTCATCTTATAAGATTTCCTCATCCCTAGGATCTGTAGACTGGGCTTCCACTCACCTTTTTTATTGCAACCTCCCAAGAACTCCAAAGTTTTACATTTGTTTACATTTCAGGAAGGAAGAAATTAGAGCATAGAAAGGTCAAGTAACATGTTCAAAGTCACAGAAATTAAGTGCTTATCTGTGATGACCTTACATTATACTCATGCCAATATGATCAAAATATCCCTTGTATTCAGTGTCTGTGTTGGCACCACTTCCATCCTAACAAAAAATATTCTTCACCTCCAATGCCTCCTGAGCTTCCTCCTACCCAACACCTCACTAAGCCCCATGGTCAGCTCACTACATGTAATGTCTTGTCATTCACTCTGCTCCGTCCTCCTCCCATGTCCAATCCTCCTGAGCTTCCTCCTACCCAACACCTCACTAAGCCCCATGGTCTCCCAGCTCACTACATGTAATGTCTTGTCATTCACTCTGCTCTGTCCTTCTCCCACTTCCAATCCAGGTCTTCAACATCTGTCTCCAAAATTATAGCCACACTACCTCAGTTTGTGCCCCATGTGGGGCTGCCAGAATCATCTTTAGGAAACATGGCTAAGATTGGACCATGGTGCTTGCCGTCCATGACTTTCATGCATTACAGCGAGATCTAAGCAACTAGGTGATCTAAGCCATTGGGGACCTTTAGACCCGACTCCTGCCTTCCTTTCTAGTTCAGCTTTTCACATTTCCCCTCTCCCCTCAGTTCCTTAATTTACCACATTCTCCACTGCAAGTGGCTCTTGCTCTTGCATTTGCTCTTCTTAGTCTGTGCCCTAGATGTTTCCTTAGAAAGCTCTCCTAACTTCTTCACCTGGTTAGCGCCTAATTGACCAGCTCAGCTTTGGTATCTTTTTCTATGGAAAACATTCCCTGGCTAACAAGTCATAGCTAGCTGTCGTTTCTATGAGTGTCCACAGATTGCAGAGTCTTCCTGATGGCTAACATCTATGCTGCTATATTGAATTATGTGAAGACATACAGTGTCACTTGAACTGAAGCTACTGAAAATTGCAATACAAAATTTTAAATTTGTATAATCCAATGGATGCACGCCAGGCATGGTGGCACACACCTTTAATCCCAGCACTTGGGAGGCTGAGGCAGGTGGATCTCTGGGAGTTCAAGGCCAGCCTGGTCCACATAGTGAGTTCCAGGCCAGCTGGGGCTATAGGGAAACAATGTCTCAAAACAACAACAACAACAATAGCAGATCCACAATAAACATTTAGGGTTGTGAGATGGCTCATTACGTAAAGGTGCTTTCCACCAGAGATGAAGATCTTAGTTAGATTCACCTAGGACCTGTATAGTGGAAGTGATGTCATGTAGGGATGCAGGAATGGGTTCATCTTTTACACGAATTAAATTATTTTTTAAAAATTTTTTATTTTTTAATTAATTAATTTATTAATTTTATTTATTTATGTATGTATATGAATGTACTGTCTGCATGCAAGTCTGTGCACCCGTGTCGTGCAATGCCGCGGAGGTCAGAAGAGGGTCTCGGATTCCCCTGGAACTGGAGTTCTCCTGGAATCGGAGCTTCAGACGGTTCTCAGCCGCCATGTGGGTGCTGGGGATCGAACCCGGGTCCTCTGCAAGAGCGGTCGGCGCTCTTAACCGCTAGGCCATCTCTCCAGCCCCAATTAATTAATTTATTTATTTATGTGTGTGTGTGAATGTACTGTCTGCATATGGGTCTGTGCACCCGTGTCGTGCAATGCCGTGGAGGTCTGAAGAGGGTGTTGGATTCCCCGGAACTGGAGTTAAAGACGGTTCTCAGTGGCCACGTGGGTGCTGGGGATCAAATCCAGGTCTTCTGCAAGAGCAGTTGGTGCTCTTAACCAATAGGCCATCTCTCCAGCCCACAAATTAAGTTATTAAAAGGCAGGGGAGAAGTCTTACTATAAACCTCAGGGAGTCCCATTGGAGTCATCAGATGATACTAGGGAAATTAGTGTTCCCTCTTGGGGTTCTTAGTCTCATTAATGAAAAAGAAATCAAGAATAAGTTCGAGGGGAAGCTGGAGGACAATTTATTAGAGTTAAACAGACCTGCAGACCAGTGGAACAAAACCAAAGGTCCAATATTTATTAGAGTTAAACAGACCTGCAGACCATTGGAACAAAACTGAAGATCCAGTCTTTATTAGAGTTAAACAGACCTGCAGACCAGTGGAACAAAACTGAAGATCCAATCTTTATTAGAGTTAGACAGACCCGCAGACCAGTGGAACAAAACCGAAGATCTGAACCTGAGCACATACAATTTCAGCCACCTCATATTTGACAAGGGGACCAAGAAGATACAATGGAGGAGAGACAGCATCTTCAGCAAGTGGTGTTGGCAAAACTGGATCACCACTTGTAGAAGAATGAAATTAAATTCCTACCTCTCGCCCTGTACAAAAGTGAACTCCAGCCGGGCGTGGTGGCACATGCCTTTAATCCTAGCACTTGGAAGGCAGAGGCAGGCGGATCTTTGTGAGTTCAAGGCCAGCCTGGTCTACAGAGTGAGTTCCAGGACAGCTGAGACTACAGGGAGACCCTGTCTCAAAAAAACAAACAAACAAAAAAACCCAAAAAAACAAAAGTCAACTCCAGATGGATCAAAGTCCTCAACGTGAAGCCCAAAACTCTGAAGGCGATAGAAGACAAAGTTGGCAGCAGCCTACAAGACAAGGGCGTAGGAAAAGACTTCCTAAATCAGACAGCAGCTGTGCAAGAATTAAGGTCGACAATTGACAAATGGGACCTCGTTAAACTCAAAAGCTTCTGTACATCAAAAGAAACAATCAGGAAGTGAAGAGAAATCCCACAGAGTGGGAGGAAACCTTCACCAGTGATACATCTGACAAAGCATTGATTTCCAGAATATATAAACTACTCAAAAAACAAAGAAGAGAGAAAACAAATTACCCACTCAAAAGATGGAGCAAAGAGCTGAACAGAGACTTCACAAGTGAGGAATTAGAGATGGCTGAGAAACATCTTAAAAACTGTTCAACGTCCTTAATATTTAAGGAAATGCAAATTAAAACTACTTTAAGATATCAACTCACTCTGATAAGACAGGCTAGAATCAAGAAAACAAATGATACCAAGTGCTGGAGAGGTTGTGGGGAAAAGGGGAACACTCACCACTGCTGGTGGGAATGTAAACTGGCACAGCCACTATGGAAAGCAGTGTGGAGAACCCTTGGAAGACTCAGAATGCGCTTGCCACCTGACCCAGTCATACCACTCCTGGGTATGTACCCACAAGACTCATCTTACCACAGAGATACATGCACAGCCATGTTTATTGCAGCTCTCTTCACAATAGCAAAGAGCTAGAACCAACCCAAGCACCCCTCAACTGCCTGGCTACACAATGGAGCTCTTTGCAGTGGTAAAGAAAGATGACATCGTGAACTTTGCAGGTAAATGGATGGAGCTAGAAGATATCATGCTGAGTGAAGTAACACAGTCCCAGAAAAACAAGCAACAAATGGTATCCCTCATATATGGATGCTAACACCAATTACCTAATTGTATGGCAAACTGAGCAATGTTAATGTGATCTGAAAACAACTGTGCTCTTATATTGTGAATCCCTTAAAAATAAATAAATTAAGCCATGTGTGGTGGTGCACGCCTTTAGTCCTAGCACTTGGGAGGCAGAGGCAGGTGGATCTTTGTGAGTTCAAGGCCAGCCTGGTCTACAGAGTGAGTTCCAGGACAACTGGGGCTACAGGGAGACCCTGTCTCGAAAAGACCAAAAATAAATAAATAAATAAATAAATTTAAAAAAAGAAAAATCCCAGGGAAGGCAAGTTGTAAATTTTGCAGCTGCCCTGGAAGAGAATGGAGAGCAGGAATGGAGGTCAGCCACATAACAGAGAAGGGAGTTTTAGTGAAAGAGTAAGAAATCCCCAAGTGTCAGGGAGTTTAATGGCAGACTCAAGCCCTGGCCAGCATCTGAAAGAAAAAGACAGAAGAGAAGAAAAACAGTAATGTTCTCTGAGTCAGGGTGCCAAAAGCCAGGCATCTTAAACAAGATGGCTGTCTCTGTCAACTTCTCTAACATGGCTTTGTCCCAAGTTACAATTATACCAAGAACAGTTATGCCTCCTGAGACCCAAGTGCCCAAATTGGAAAGCTGCCTCTTTGAGTGTAGGAATGAAACTTTGCATGGTTTGAGGCAAGAACTTGTAAGACCTGTCCCGTAAGACCTCCAAGGAGAGTTATTTGCTATCTCTGTAGGCATTCAGTTGCCTCTGTGAGTTTTCTGTAGCTCCACAGGAAGGTTTGGGATATTACAATGTTTTCTTGCTTTGCCTCTCTCTGCAAAGTTCCAGGACTGGATGCCCCTTCCCTTGAGGCACTGAGCATAATGTCACACCTCTAGTTACCTGTTGCATAAACAGGAGCTCTGCAGCTCCCAATTAGAGCCAAGGTGGGTCACCCCTCCCTTCTGCCTGCTCCCCACTTCCTTGCCCAGAGCACAATAACTTTTGGTATATAAGCATACTGATGGCATAAATAAAGAGAGACTCTATTCTCCTGGGCTTTCTCTGAGTCTGTGTCTGTTTGTATGTCTGTCCTTATCTTTCCTTGTCTTTCTATTCTGTTGGATAACTCTCCCACGGTCCCCTCCCCACTCCTTGCCGAGCTAAACTGAGAGATTATCTGCCTGCAGGGAGGAGAATTCGGGCGGGAAAACAAAAGAAGGGAAGAACAACACGTGGATGTAGGCCACGCGTGACTAAAGGACTATTCAGAAAATTATTAAACTCCCACATTTGAGATACAGTTTTCAATAGAAAACCACATAAACTTGCTTGAAAAACAGGTGATTCTTTTTCTCATCTAGATGTTTAGAGGGATTCTAAATATGTCATTGTGCAATTCCAGGAAACAGTTTGCCTGGGAAGAAGGACCACACTGGGAACAAGAGGCGGCTGAAACTCAGAGTATAAATATTGTGATCTTTATTTACCCGTGTCCTGGTGCAACAATGTTTAATTATTCTCTCAGTACCATTCTGAATAGTCTTACTACTCAACAGCACTGGGGAATCAGCCTTTCGCACACCTGTGCCCAAATAATATCGTTGTTACAATTCAATAGCAAAGCTCACACAAATATTTTCAGTTATTCAGTCAATTCTCTCTCAATACCCAGAATGTGGCCTGCCAAACTCACCAGAACAGTACAAAATCTTATAACCTTAACATTATTAAAAGAGGTGATTAGCTGGGTGTGGTAGCACACGCCTTTGATCCCAGCACTTGGGAGGCAGAAGCAGGCAGATCTCTGTGAGTTCAAGGCCAGTCTGGTCTACAGAGTGAATTCCAGGCCAGCTGGGGCTACAGGGAGACCCAGTCTCAAAAATACCAAAAAAGAGAGAGAACCATGATTAAGATATGCTGAAATCTAGGCTTTAATGTCTACCAAAAATCATGACCGTGTTACATCTTTGGATCTATGAGGAGCTGACTTTGGGGATAACTGCCCCTATTGCTCTTGTACCTATCCAATTTTCAGTTACATTTTGTTGTTATTCTCGTTTAGAAGTACATAAGCTGCTTTTCATTTGGGCACTGAGTAGGTTTTTGGATCCCGTCAGGTGACTTCATGGATTATAACAGAACATGAAGGCCCAGAGGGAATAGACCCGAGTGGTGTCATCGAGAGCAACTGGACTGGGATTGTTGATGACCTTGTGTCGGAGTTTACTACCGTCTGAATGTTCCTTGAGTCATGCATGGCCACAATCCACACACTATTCTTCCCTTCTAGAACCAGGTCTGGCAGTCCCCTAGGACTGCGAGCTTCAAGGCTGTCTCCTGCCTGCAGGCAGACAGTCTCTAGGCTTAGCTCTGGCAAGGAGGGGGGAGGAAACCATGAGGAATTTACCCAATGGAATAAGACAAAGAAAGACAAACACTGACTCAGAGAAAGTCCAGAAGATAAAACTCTCTCTCATGCCTGTGCATACAAGCATCTCCAACTGGACTATGGGAACCTTGGATTGTTCAAAATCTGGATATAGATACTTGCAAATTGGTTTTACATGAATGTTACTTACATTCATTGCTTATGCTTAATAATTTGGCTCACTTCAAAAAAAAATGCACCAATTACCTAATTGTATGTTATCTGAAAACAACTGTGTTATTATATTGTAGAATCCCTTAAAAAAAAAACAAATAAAAGAGGGGAAAAAAACCCTCTTTTTTATTCATGCCAGCAGTGTGTTTATATACCAAAGGTTACTGTGCTCTAGGCAAGGAAGTGGGGGGCAGGCGGAAGGGAGGGGCGAACCACCTTGGCTCTTATGGGTGGGGGGTGCTGCAGAGCTCCTGCTTGTGCAACCGGTAAATGGTAAACTAGAGGTTTCGTTTTTGCTCAATGCCTCAAGGGAAGGGTCTATCCAGTTCTGGAACTTTGCAGAGATAGGTGAGACAAGAAAACACTGCAATATCTCAGACCTTCCTAGTAGCTATAGATAACTCACAGAGACAACTGAATGCCCTTCGAGATATCAGATAACTCTCAGAGGCAGGGCAAGCCTTACAGGTCCTGCCTCAAGCCAGGTAAAGTTTCATTCCTACAACCTTGATGACATGAACTTAAAGGAATCTCTTCTTCATGCCATGTATGTTTCTGGTTTTGAGAAACCTCCAGCTATTCAGCAGAGAGCTATCATCCCATGTTGCATGTGGCACATACATGATACAATCCAGACTACATTAAATAGCTTACAAGAGAAGGATGCCAACACCTCAGAGCCTCTGAAACAGCAACTTCTAACTCTTTGACCCTTGGATATTCAAGAGAGATTTTTATTTTTTTTTTAATTTTTATTTATTTTTGTATGCATTAGGTCTGTGCACCTGTGTCGTGCAATGCCGCGGAGGTCAGAAGAGGGTCTCGGATTCCCCTGGAACTGGAGTTCTCCTGGAATTGGAGTTACAGACGGTTCTCAGCCGCCATGTGGGTGCTGGGGATCGAACCCGAGTCCTCTGCAAGAGCAGTCGGTGCTCTTAACTGCTAGGCCATCTCTCCAGCCCCGAGAGATTTTTATAAAATGACTAAAAGAAAAATATTTTTTCTTTCTTAATTAATTTATTACAGTTATTTCATCTTTAAAAAGATCAGCACTTGGGAGGGAGAGGCAGGCAGATCTCTGTGAGTTCAAGGCCAGCCTGGTCTACAAAGCGAGTTCCAGGGTTTTTCCCCATGACGCTTTTATATTTCTCAGCCTTGACAGACTCATTGGGCCGACTTGTGGCTGTGGTCAAAAACACCTGTTTTTTCTTTATGGACACCAGTTGGCTGCTGGGGGAGGCCACAGCCAGGTAAAACCATTTCCATTTTTAGTAAGTTTTTTTTTTTCAGTAAAGAAAGGAATTTCATTTAATTTGGATGGTTTATACCCAATTTTTGAACAGTGCTTATTTTTGGTATACTTTTTGTGAACTTCTTTCCAGGTTCCAACTCCATTTTGGAGGTTTTAGTATAGTACCTGGCTTTGACACTTTTTAATTAATGTTTTTGGGGAATAAAAAGTATCCCTCCAAGAGATCTCATGTCTAGTAGTCAAAGGAAGAAGTCAGGCATGTCCGGTAAGGAGTAACTGTCATAATAGTTGACTCCAATCCCAGAGAGAGGCCAGCAGGTCTACCCATGCATCACCCTGTGTGTTGGGCCTCTGCAAAGTGGTCTTTTCTCAGACTTTTTCCATTTTTCTTGATGTCTAGATGGACCGATCGCTTCTTTATAGTTAGTAAAGGATTGAGGTTGCTACTTTTTATTTTAAAATTGGAAAATTGGGGGCTGGAGAGATGGCTCAGTGGTTGGGAGTACTGGTTGTTCCTAAGAAGACCCGGGTTCAAATCCCAGCACCCACATGGCAGCTAACAACTGTCTGTAACTCCATTTCCAGGGCATCTACCACCCTCTTCTGTCCTCCTCAGGCATTGCATGACATGGGTACACTTAAACATATGCAGACACATGAAATAAAGAAAAGAAAAAAGTAAAATAAAATAAAATTGGAAAATTGACACAAGGTTTAGAATAGAGTCTTTTTTACTTGACTGTATCCTACAGGCAGCCATATTACTCTCTCCCTTTTTGTATTAGAAGAATGGATAAGACTTTTACATTTTTTTATATTTTTATACTTTTTTCAGGTTTGAGACTGCAACTTAATTATTGCTTATGCTTTCTTTTTTTAAATTATTTATTTATTTACTTATTTATGTGTTTGAATGTACTGTCTGCATGTAGGTTGTGCACCTGTGTCGTGCAATGCCGAGGAGGTAAGCAGAAGGTTTTGGATTCCCCTGGAACTGGAGTTCTCCTGGAATTGGAGTTACAGATGGTTCTTAGCCACCATGTGGGTGCTGGGGATCGAATCTGGATCCTCTGCAAGAGCACTTGGTGCTCTAAACTGCTAGGTCATCTCTCCAGCCCCTGCTTATGCTTTCTTTAAAAAAAATCTTAAAATTCTTTAACTCCAGTTCCAGAGGAATCTGACGCCCTCTTCTGACCTCTGTGGCAGCGCACGACATGGGTGCACCAACCTACATGCAGACAGTACACTCATACACATAAAAAAAATTATAAATAAGAGCTGGGCGTGGTGGCGCACGCCTTTAATCCTAGCACTTGGGAGGCAGAGGCAGGCAGATCTTTGTGAGTTCAAGGCCAGCCTGGTCCATAGAGCGAGTTGCAGGACAGCTGGGGCTACAGGGAGACCCTGTCTCGAAAAGACCAAAAAACAAAAAAAAAAAAGATATATAATGGCAATGCTGAAAGCTGGGGAGCTTTCAGAGTCACCCCTGTTCCCCATTCAACACTATAAGAAAGAACCTATGGTGTAACCACAATCCAACACAGGACAACAGCTGACAGAAAATAATGGCAGGTTGGTGTAAGTGAAGGAAGATTCTGTGTTCAATTGGGCTTGGGGAGCCTGGTTGTACAGGAAACTAGGTGCTGATGTAACATGGCTGGTCAGGACCTTCCTCACGCTTGTTGCCTAAGTGTTCTTATCGCTTAAATCAAAATGAATAAATGAAAACATAAAATATTTATCTTATTGATTCATTCATTTTGGTCTTCTGGAAGTAGGTAAATAGATCTGGCTGGCCTGGAACTCACAGAGATGCGCCTACCTCTGCTTTAACCCAGAGTGCTGGGATTAAAGGCCTAGGGAGCCGGCTGGGGGTGGGCTGGGGTGGGCTGGGAGGGGGTGGAGCTCCCAGGCTGGGGCTTAAATAGTTGCTGGGGACCTGCCAGCCAGCCACACACCACCATGATCATCCCAGTGCACTGTCTCACCTGCTGGAAGCTCACAGGCAACAAGTGGGAAGCCTACCTGGGGCTGCTGCAGGCCGGGTGCTCTGAGGCTGATGCCCTGGACACTCTGGGCCTGATGCACTACTGCCTTCGCTGCATGCTGCTAACACACGTGGACCTGACTGAAAAGCTGCTCAATTATGCGCCCCTGGGGAACTGACCGCTGGAGCTCACCCTGCTGCTCTGCTGGACATGGGCCGACTGTGTCACACCGGGTTCAACCTGACCTGTCAGGGACACCCGTGTAGTGCCTGGCTGTGGCCCTATGGCTGAGTTGTCCCACCCTGGAAGGAACTGTCCAGGAAAGATCTTTGTAGAACCAACAAAAATAAACATGAATAAATCCAAAAATAATTTGTTTTGTGTGTCTCTTCTAGGCAGGGTCTCCCCATAGCCACACTGGCCTGTAATTTGGTCTCTAGACCTCAGTGGTCTTGAACTCACAGAGATCAGCCTGCCTCTGCCTCCCAAATTCTGGGATTAAATTCCTGGGCCACCACCCTCCTCTCCCCACCCCCTGCCCTCTGCAATTTTTCTTTTTGTGTTTGAGATAGGGTCTCCCTTTAGTCCCAGCTGGCCTGGAGCTTACTCTGTAGACCAGGCTGGCCTTGAACTCACAGAGATCCGCCTGCCTCTGCCTCCCAAGTGCTAGGATTAAAGGCATGCGCCACCACGCCCGGCCTGCAATTTTCTTTCTTTCTTTTTTTTCTTTTTTTTTGTTTGGTCTTTTCGAGACAGGGTCTTCCTGTAGCCCCAGCTGTCCTGAAACTCACTCTGTAGACCAGGCTGGCCTTGAACTCACAAAGATCCGCCTGCCTCTGCCTCCCAAGTGCTAGGATTAAAGGTGTGCAATTTTCTTTTAATAATTTTAGTTCTGGGCTAGTGCTGTAGGTCAGTTGGTAGAGTGCCAGCCTGGCATTCATAGAACCTGAGGCTCCATCCCTACCCCTGCAGAAGCCACATATGCTGGTACAGGCCACCATTCCAGCACCAGGGAGATGAAGGCAAGACAATCACGAGTTCAAGGTCATCCTCCACTATACAGAGTGCTCAAACTAGCCTGGACTATGCTATAAATACATAATTCCTGTCCACAGCCCCACACTCCTTCAAGACTGGTGTGTGTGTGTGTCTGTGTGTGTGTGTGTGTGTGTGTGTGTGTGTGTTTCATTTTGGTTTGGACTGGAATTTTTTTTTTTAATTAGTTTTTATTGATGCTTTGTGCCTTTCATACATTTTTTCCAATTCAGTTCAGGCTTATTTCCCTTTCCCTCCCCCCCCACCCCCACCCCATCCCAGATCATGCATTCTGCCATAACTGTCCTGCATCTTTCTCTCAGTTTTTTTTTTTTCATTTTTAGCTATAAGTGATAATCCATGAGTACAAGCATCCTTCATGCAAAACCTATCTGCAGGCTGTTGTGCCCAAACACCTACAGCCCCACCATCCAGTGGGGGGTGACAGGTTGTTTGTTCAATCAAGTTGATCAAATGAGTGTCCAGACTACATTGCTGTAGTTTCACCATTCACCCCAATCGTAGCCCTTACATTCTACCACGCCCCCTCTTCCGCAGGTTGTTCCCTAGGCTTAGAAAAGGGGCACAGGTGGATGAGAGGTAAAACAGTCCACTCTCTCTGGAGCTGTTGACTTGGACTCTGGTCAATTCTGGCTGTTTCCTTTCATGGGCTGACAGTTTGTCCAGGAATAACCTTTCGATCCTACTGCTGCCCTGGCGCGTTATGGACTGGAATTTTTTGATTGTTTTATGGACTTTAAAGACAGGGGCTGTTCTAGAATTCTCTATGCAGACCAGGCTAGCCTTGATCTTAGGAGATTTTCCTGCCTCTCCCTCAGCCTCCCAAGAAATCCAGTTCCTCCATCCCCCTAGTGCTGGGATGGCAGGCAAGTACCACTAAGCCTGGCCTCTAATACTGTTGAGTACTTTATTTCTTCTTCTCTGACTGCCCAAGAAGATTACTGCAAGGATTCTACTACTATTTCTGCATCATCAATCTTTTCCACAGTGCTTGTTTCTTTTTTAGACACGCTTGACATCAGCATCATTTTTTAAAATTATTTTTTTATTGAAGCTCTGTGCATTTCATACAAAATTACAAATAGCCAGGCATGGTGGCACATGCCTTTAATCCTACCACTCGGGAGGCAGAGGCAGGTGGATCTTTGTGAGTTCCAGATCAGCTGGGGCTACAGGGAGACCCTGTCTCGAAAAGACCAAAAAAAAAAAATTTACAAATCAAATATAGACTCCCGTTCTTGCCACCCCCACCCTACCAGAGCTCATGCCTTCTGCCAAACATGTCTTTCATCTTTTTCTCAGTCTCTCTCAAAATTATTGATGCAGAAATTTACTGTCCTGACCAGAAGTTCACCATTTCAGTCAGTTCTTTGTCGCAGTCTTTCTGGGTCTGTTGTTGTTGTTGTTGTTGTTATTCCTTCCAATATGCATCACTCTAAAATATATACATATGTCTGCCACATACATCATAGGTTTTAGCATTTCCTTTATTAGGCTGAAAGATGTCATGTTTGAAGTCTCTCCTTGGCAATCCCAAACCACCATCAGTTCTGCCCTTGTGCTCCACACTGGAGTTTTGAAGGAGTGTGGGGCTGTGGACAGGAATTATGTATTTACAGCATAGTCCAGGCTAGTTTGAGCACTCTGTATAGTGGAGGATGACCTTGAACTCCTGATTGTCTTGCCTTCATCTCCCTTGTGCTGGAATGGTAGCCTGTACCAGCATATGTGGCTTCTGCAGGGGTAGGGATGGAGCCTCAGGTTCTATGAATGCCAGGCTAGCACTCTACCAACTGACCTACAGCACTAGCCCAGAACTAAAATTATTAAAAGAAAATTGCACGCCTTTAATCCCATGGTCACTAAATGAGGTCCAGTAAGCACTGCACCCTGTCTTGATCTTCCTGTACTGGTCTCCATGATACAGCCTGGGTAGTCCAACAATGGCAGTCTATACTCTGAAGAGGCAGAAACCCCAGTAGTAGTTCAGTCCACAAGCTGGAGGTCTCAGCAGTCCCCATCTGGCCCTGAAGTTTTGGAAGATTCTTGGAGATCCATGAGTCTTCAGTCCATATTGGAAGGTTGAAAAGCTGTGTCTCATGTCTTTGAAGGATGGCAAAAGCAGTGGCGGCCACAGGGTAGCTGCACTTGCCAGTAAGACAGGCCAAAAAAAAAAAAAAAACTGTGCTCTTTTTTTTTTTTTTTTTTTTTTTTACTTTTTGTCTTTTGATTAAGAGATCAAGTTTTATCCTGAAGTACAGTTTATCAGGCCTTACTAATTATTTAATTCTGGATATACTTTCCTTATTTTTATGGGTGATTTTGTTGGGCTGCTCGAGCTAGTCCACTGTGCCAGAGGGGTGGGAACGGCTCCGGGGGAGACCTCAGCGCGGGCCGGGAACGCCACAAAGAGCGCCGGCCGCGACCGCCCTCAAGGGCGCGGAGAGGAAAGGCATGCCGCCACCTATCGCCCGGCGATGAGCGGGGCGGGGGGAGGGTGTGGTGTGACGGGCGGGTGGTCCGGACTGAAGGCCCAAAGAGGGAGCCGCACGAGGAACCAAGGGGGGCGGGGGCGGTGGGTCTAAGAGGTCAGGTGAGGATCGCGGTCTTCAAGGGTTCACTCAGGGTTGTCATGTTGATGGGACATGGGCGGGGGGAGGAAGTCCTCCGCCTTCGGCATTTTGGTCTTTTTCAATCACTCTAGCTGCCATCCACTCGAGGACCGAGGACAACGTCCGGTTCTTATGGACCCGGCTTTCTTGGTTTTTTCTTTTTTTAATTTTATTATATTTATTTCGGTTATTATGTGTATTGAAGGTTGTACTGTCTGCATGCCAGGTGTGTGCCACCGTGTTGTGCAATGCTGCGGGATGTGGAGAAGGTAGGGTCTGGTAGGGAGTTCCATGGGGAACTGTGGTGTTCTCCTGGAATGGGAGTTACAGATGGTGTTCGGCTGCCGAGGTGGGTGAGGCGGGGAGCGGAGACCCGGGGCGCGGGAAGACTTGGGGGCAGTGCGCGGAACGAGAGCGGCCAGCGCGCCAGCCCCAAGGCTGTCTTTTTGTGAGCAGGCGCGGACTGGCTTTGATTTTTCTTGATTCTTCTTTTTAAATTTATTTTATTTTAAATAAAAAAAAAATGGTGTCGGATTCCCCTGAACTGGAGCAGTTACGTTCTCTGGAACTGGAGTTACAGACGGTTCTCACGCCCACCAAGTGGGTGCTGGGGATCGAAACAAAAAAAAAAAAAAAAAAAAAAAAATAAAAACACCCGGGGTCTCTGAAGAGCAGAGTCTATGCACTCTAAATACCACTAGGCCCATCTCTCCGCCCCCCGACTTTCCTTTTTTATAGAATCTGGACATTGCCTAAGCCATTAGTGATCTCCATAGACTTTCCCTGCAGAAGGATGGAGTGTTCACATTTACAGGGGACATTTAAGGAGATGCCCCCATGAATATTACCCTGGGACTTAGTTGACTTCTGACAGCAAGGAACAAAGCTATCATTGAGGGACCCTTGGCTAAACTGGTATGGGCTTTAAGTATGTTCATTAAGCATCAGGAAAGGCTACGGTTAGGAAGGAGGAAGGAAGGAGGGAAGGAAAGACGGAAGGAAGGAAGGAAGGAAGGAAGGAAGAAGGAAGGCAAAAGAAGAAGAAAAGAAAAGAAAGGAAACAGAAAGAAAACCAAAAAAAACTGCGTAAACAAGCACAGAAAGAAACGTAAACAATAAAAAGCGTGACTGATGGGAGATACATATCGCTCTCTCCGAAAGAATTGCCTAGCAAAGACGAAGTAGAAGTGACAGAGAATTCAGAAAAGAAAGAGCAAGCAGATCGACGACCAAGAACCTCAAGATAAGATAAACAGAGATAAAGAAAAGAAAGAAGAGAAAGAAGAAGAGAACAGAAAAAGCAGAAGAGAGCAGAAATAAAGAAAACGGATTCCCCATAGTTGAAGGTTAAGTGCAAAGGACAAGAAGATTCGTCCCAAAACATGTTTTGAAAGATAAGGACTGCGATGCCATCGCGTGGTGTGCACAGCCTTTAATCCTAGCCCTCAGGGACGCAAGGCATAGGGATCTTTGTGAGTCAAGGCCCCCTGGTCTACAGAGTGAGTCTCCAGGACAGCTGGTGACCCTGTTTCGAAAAAAATGCCCCCATGTTTAACCTTTTAAAACAAACAACTTTATTTTATTTTATTATTTTTCGTGTGTGTATGCATTACGTCTGAATGTAGGTTTTGTGCACCCTTAGTCAATTGCCAGGCCGAGCGGTCAAGAAGAGGGTGTCAATTCCCCTGTTAACGTGGGTTAAGACAGGTTCTCAGCCCACAGTGGGGCATGGGGATCTAACCCAGGTCCTGCATGCAGAGCGTTGGAGCTCTTACTGCAGGCCATCTCTCCAGCCCTGCACTCTTCCTTTTTACTAATTTTAGTTCTGGGTTAATGCTTATTAGGTCAGTTGGAGAGAGCCTGTCTGGCATTCACAGAACTGAGGCTCCATCCCTAACCCTGCTAAGCAGTATGGGGTAAAGGCACCATTCCAGACCAAGGGAGATGAAGGAGGGACATCAGGAGTTCAAGGTTATCCTTCATATTACAGAGTGCTCAAATAGCCTGGGACTTGCTATAAATACATAATTCCTGTTCAAGCCCCACACCACTCTTCAAGACTGCTGGTGTGTGTGTGTGTTGGTGTGTGTGTGTGTGTGTCTGTGTGTATGTGTGTGTTTCATTTTGGTTTGGATTTTGAAATTTTTGTTGATGTTTTATGACCTTTATTTTTTTTATTTTTATTTTTATTTTTTTTGTCTTTTCGAGACAGGGTCTCCCTGTAGCCCCAGCTGTCCTGGAACTCACTTTGTAGACCAGGCTGGCCTTGAACTCACAAATATCCGCCTGTCTCTGCCTCCCAAGTGCTAGGATTAAAGGCGTGCGCCACCACGCCCAGCGTTTTATGGACTTTTAAAGAAGCCCTGTTCTGACCTCTTCTTGGATTGTAAAACACAGGTGTACTTACATACATGCAGATGATACATCGGGACACATAAGGTAAAGATAATAAATAATCTTTGATGGGGCTGGAGAGATGGGTCAGCAGTTAAGAGCACCAACTACTTTTGCAGAGGACCCGGGTTCAATCCCCAGCACTCACATGGTGTCTGAGAACTATCTTCAACTCCAGTTCCAGGGGAATCCAACACCCTCTCTGACCTCTGCAGCATTGCATGACACGGGTGCACAGACCTACATGCAGACAGTACACTCATACACACACACACACACACACAAATAATAAATAAATAAATAAATAAACTTTGAGACCCACATCTGGGGGCCTGTGGAGTTTCTGCTTCTGCACCAAATCTTCAACAAGGATTGAAAGAACTTGCTGAGAACAGTGGAACCTTACATTGCACGTGGTGCCCAACCTGAAGTCAATAAATGAATGTTTTTTTTGGTCTTTTTGAGACAAGGTTTCCTTGCAGCCCCAGTTGTCTGGGAACTCACTATATAGACTAGGTTGGCCTAAAATTCACAGAGATCCACCTGCCTCTCCCTGCCATGTGGTTAGATTATGGAGAGTCCCACCATGCTTACCCCAACAGTGCTCTTGACTGCTTTTCTGGGGTGCTGGAGATCTGACCTCAGGTCCCCCTGGGTCCACGGAGAGCTCTTTACAAACTGAGCCATCTCCCCATTTCCCCCCTCTTCTATTTGTCAGCAGCTTCTGTTTATTTGCATTAAAAATTCATTTTTAATCCCAGCACCTGGGAGGCAGAGGCAAGTGGATCACTGTGAGTTCAAGGCCAGCTTGGTCTACAGAGTGAGTTTCAGGCCAGCTGGGGCTACATGGAGACCCTGTCTCAAAAAGACCAAAAAACAAAACAAAACAACAAAATAACATTTACTTACTGTGTGTTTGGTCTTCTCTGTGGGCACAGACACTGCCCTGGCAATGGTGCCGCCTTCTCTCCTGGAGGTGATTTACAGTCCCTTGTCAGCCTGATTGCTGTCTGCTATCAGCTACAGGGCTTGCCTATTTCTCGTCATATGCTACTCTGGGAAGATAATTCCCACTACTTGCCATGTCCTAAATTTAATTTATATAGACTGATAAAAATAGGACATTTTTATGACTGTAAAACACAAACAGCAAAGTTACATAATGGAGACTTGGGGAGGTGGGGCATAGATATAATCTCCTTCCTTGACCTTCTTCCTCCCAAGTCCACTGTGACGTGCACCACATTCTAGCTCATTGGTAGGTTATTCATCCATATGTAATAAACTTTAGATGCTCAACAGCAACCCATGTCTTGAAGAGGGATTAGAAGAAGCACCTGCCTATCATGTGTGAGGCCCTGAGTTGAATCCCCATCCAGAAAAGAAACAAAGACAAAAAGACGTATTAAATCCAGGCTGTGGAGTGACCTTCAAGGGTAAAGGTGCCGAGGGACAACATGAGTTCAATCTATAAAACCCCACTGTATTTGATAAGAAGAGAGAACTTACTTCCTACAAGTGTGTTCTCTGACTCCACAGACACACACAGAGGCAGCGCCATTACACCCACACACACACACACAACACACACACACACACACACACACATATAATCACACACACACAAATGGGCAGGAAAGACGGCCTCAGAGGTTAAAAGTGTTCCCACCAGCTGGATGCCTGAGTTCAATCCCGGAGCCCCCCATGGTACGAAGGAGAAAACTGCCAATGGGCCTCTGACCCTACACACAACACACACAGACAACAAAAAATGGTAAACAATTTCTATATATATATATATTATTATATATATATATTATATAATACTTTTTTTTTTATCTTTTTGAGGACATGGTGTCTATGTAGCCCCAAGCTGTCCTGGAATCGATATCAGGAACCAGGCTGGCCTGGTGAACTCACAAGATACCGCCTGCCTCTGCCCTCCCAAGGCTAGGATTAAAGGGCGGCGCCACCACGGCCCAGGCCTGCCTTCTTCTTGAGTGCTGGTATTAAAGGTGTGGCCACCAACCACACCTAGCTTTTTCTTTTCCTTTTTTTTGTGTATTATTTTTTTTGTTGTTGTTATTTTTGTTATTTTTGAGACAGGTTTTCTTGTAGCCCCAGCTGGCCTGGAACTCACCCTGTAGGCCAGGCTGACACTTACGAGATTAAATTGTATTTTTAAAAATACTTTATGGGGGCTGGCGAGATGGCTCAGCAGAGTGCAACTGCTTTGAGCAGAGGGACCTAGGTTCGATTCCCCAGCACCACTGGTGGCTAAGAACTGTCTTTAAGCTGGGGTGGGTGGCACGCTTTATCTAGCACTAGGGAGGCAAGGCAGCAGATCTCTCGTGAGTTCAGACCAGCCTGTATACAGAGTGGTTCCAGGCCAACGGGCTCGGGGCCTGCAGGGAGACACTGCTATAAAATAAATGTAACGGAGCTGCAGGCTTTAGCTTGTTATGCTGAGCTTGCTTAAAGGAGTTGATCTGTGAATTGTCACTCGAGCCTTTCCAAGGCTGGGTGCGGACGTTCAGTAAAAGCCACCAGATACTCCAGCCCGGATGTCTCAACTCAGTGATTCTTGCATAAAACAGACCCTCCTCTGGACTGCCACGTTACCCTTTTTCACCCACCCCCTCCCTATTTCTTGCCTTTTGCAAGATAAATACAACGGCTTGTGCTCAAATAAAGTAGACTTTGACAAACTTCGACAAAGTCTCGCTCTTCTCTCTAGCCCCATCTTTCTACAGGTTTGGGTCTCCTTCGGGTACCTCGATTAGCGCCCCGCAGACAGGGGACAACTTTGGTGCCCGATGTAGGGCTTGAAGTCAGAGACTCCCACCAGACAAAGAAGCAAAAAGGACTGGCTGGTCTGAACACTGAAGAAAAGGGACGCCCGCCACCCACGGAGCCAGATTCACTCGGAAGAAAAGAGACGCCCACCACCTGCGGAGCCAGGATCGTCACCTGAAGGAAGAAGAGACGCCCACCAGCCCACGGAGCCAGGACCTCCGGATGAAAAGTAACGTGAATTTTTTGTCTTATATTAAGATGGGCCATTCACTGTCTAAATAGGAACAGTTTATTCAACACTTTAAGAAGCCTCGGAGTATCTCTGGCTCCGCGGCAGGAAGGAGGGGGAGACACCAGTCTATGTGGCTTGGGTGGCGGAGTTATCCTCCCAGCCGTTATTAAGAGGCACTGCTTGTGGACTTTGAGATTTGAGATCTCCTGAGACCAAGGGCAGGGCCGGGGGCTCGGGCTAACGAGCACCCCCCACCCCCCCACCCCGCCGCCAACTGAATACACAAGAAGGAATCTGACGGAGGCAAGCAAGCACACGCGCTTCAACAACAGTGAAGAGGCATAATTAGGACCCTCACCATTGGGACTACAGGAAGGAGAAGCCCATATGCCAGGATCAGAAGAACGGAGACTACACGGGGACAAGGGGAGGATAATCCCACGCAAAGCGTTACCAACTCCTATGGACGCTCCTGCAGTGGGATCCCTCGGGGTGCCCCAGGACACCAGACATCAAAAACCAATTGTGAACATATAAAGAACTACAGATCATAAAGAACAAATTAAAGAAACTAGAAAAGAGAATGAGGACGGGAGAGAGAGGGAATGACAAGCTCCGGAAGGCGTAGAAACAGATGAAAAAGATCCCATGCTGAAAAAAGAAAGAAAGAAAGAAACCAATCAGCAAAGAAGGAGCTACAATAGAGATGATAAGCTCCAAAAAGAAATAGACAACACTAAAGAAATCGAAGAGGAAATGAAGACAAGGAAATCAAACACTCATCTCCATCAAGAGGAAAGGAATGAAAAAGCTCTCAGAGCAGAATGAGGAAGCAGAACAAGAATACTCAGACTGGAGGATCAACACACAACAACTAAAACCCTCAAGGAACAGATTATGAAAATTAAAAATACACAAAAAGGAACAACCAGGAGCTGTGGGACACATGAAAAGATCAAACATCCGCCATCATAAGAATGAGAAGGAGAGAATCCAAGGCAGAAAGGTATTGACAGATCTCCAACAAGGAATATAGATGAAAAAATTCCCCAAATAAAAAAGGACAATACAATACCAATACAAGAAGCACTAGAATCCAACAGACAAGATCAGAAAAAGAAATTCTCCACGGCACACCTCATAGTTAAAACTGCTGGACACACACAAAAAACAAAACAAAATCTCTAAAGCGACAAGGAAAACACAACAAGTGGACCTATAAGGGGAACCTATCACTAACACAGCGACCTTTCACAGCAAACCGTGAAAGCAAGATAGACTGGCAAAGCATTCCCAGTGTTGAGGGACAATGGATGACAGCCCAGGTTACTATAACCCGTAAATGTCAATTCATAGTGGAAGGAGAGAGGAAAATCTTCCATGGTACATAAAAAACTTGAACAGAATACATGTCGGAAAAACCAACCCTCCAGCGAATACTTGAAGCACTCAAAAACAGAAGAAGGAGAACAACCCAAAAAAAAAAAAAAAGAAAAAAAAAATAACAAAAGCATAACGCGACGTGACAATAAATGCAAACGGCAGATGGTAATAAGGCAAAAGGACGCAGCAACATAACCTATCACGTCATAATTCACTTATGATTAAAATTCCCCAACAAAAAAAAGCATAGGCTGGAGATGGATTAGGAAAAAATCCATCGATGTAAAAAAAAAACTAAGAAACACATCTACCTTCAAGGACAGGCACCACCTAAGTGAAGGGATGGAAAAACTATTCCAGCAAATGGTACCAAAAGAAAGCAGGTGTTGCTATTTTACTATCGGATATAAAATAGACTTCAAACGTAAAAGAAATACAGAAGAGACAAAGAAGGCCATTACATTTCATCAAAAGGAACAATCCACCAAGACAGATTTCACAATTATGAATATAATATGCCCAAATTTGGTGCAACCAAACTTTATAAAGACAACTTCCTCCAGGACCACAAGTACACAGGACTAACCCCAGCACACTCATCATAGGGGAGATTTCATACTCACTGAGTCCTTTGGATCGGTCACACAAGACAAAGAATAAACAGAGAGACAGCTGTGACTGACGATATGATACACCAAATGGACCTCTAAGCCCTCTACTCGACCTTCCATCCTAATACCAGAGACATACACTTTTACTCAAGCACCCACGAACATTCTCCAAAATTGACCACCTCAAAATGAAACCTCAACAGAAAGCAAAAAAAAAAAAACCGCTACAAATAAAAAAGATTGAAATTACTTTCAGCAATCTGTCAGACCACACGTGCAATGAAGGCCTCAAATCAACACCATGGCACAAGCCCCTCCTGCCTACGAACACCTGGAGACTAAACACACACGACTCCTAATAATGATGGGTCACAGGAAAGATAAAGCAAGAAAAAAAACAGGAATGAATAAAAAAAAAAAGGAAATGACAATACAACACCACAACACTGGGACTACTCTTAAAAGCAGTCTAAGAGGGAAAATTTATCAGCCTGGGTGCTACATTAGAAACAACGAAAGAGCACCAAGTGAATGATCTAACATACAGCAAAAGCCCTTAAGACTTCGATGCAACAACAGAGAACCCTAAATCCACAGACAGGACGGAAAATAACAAAAATCAGAGCAGAAAATCAATGAACTGGAACAAAGAAAACACACTACCACAATATCAATGAAGCCCACAAATGGTTTCTTGAAAGAATAAACAAATAGACAGACCTCTAGCCCAGGTAACACAAAAGACAGAAGGGCACAACTCCAAATCAATACATCTGTGATTGAAAAGGGAAATTCACCAACGGACAAGGAAAAGCATCAAGCAAATTATATGGGCATTTACAACGAACCTTATTCTCGTTTGAAATCTAGAAGCCGATGGCTGATATCTGAAACTTGGGCATCCAAAGTTGGCCACGCGGCGACCACGCACGCTTAACCGACCCCATAACCTAGAGAAATAGAGGAGTAGTACGCAACGCCTCCCCACTAAAAAAAGCCCAGGCCCGACGGTTTCACAGCAGATTCTATAAACATTCAAAAAGACCTACAACCCATTATTTCTGAAACTGTTTATACGTTATAAATCAGAGGGGAACTCTCCCAAATTCCTTCTATGAAACCACCATCACTCTATTCCACAACCTTAGGCAAAGAAGAACTAAAAAAGGAGAATTATAGGACCATCTCCCTCCTGAAACCAGATGCCAAATTCTAAACAGCATACTGACCCAATCGCCATATCGACCCACATCAAGAAGATCATCCATCATGACCAAGTTGGATTCATACCGATGCAGGATGGTTCAAACATTACGAAATCAATAAAACACTCAAAAACAATAAACGGAAATCAAAGGGACAAAAAAAACAGACCTCAGACGAATAATTACGAAAAAGCCTTTGACAAAATTCCGCATCCCTCATGCTTAAAGTACTAGAGGAATTGGATTGAGGTGATCTTCCTCAATGTATCAAAAGGCCATCATACAGGAAAACCACAGCCAACTATCATCCTAAATGGGAATATGACGGAAAACATTCCCTTTTAAAGGTAGGAAACTCGGGGCAAGGCTGCCTCTCCTCATCACCACTCCTCTTCCACTATAGTGCTTGAAAACACTTGCTAGAGCAATAAGGCAGAAAAAGGATATTAAAGGAGTATCTAATTGGACAAAGGAAGTCAACCTACCCTATTTGCTGGCTAGTATGATTGTTTACTTAAGGGATGCAAAACCCTTCACCAGAAAACCTCTAGAAACCTTAACGCTGCATCAGCAAAGGGCGCAAGTATACAACAATTAAACCTTAGAGAACGATCAATGGCCTTCTTTTACACCAAGACAAGCCACTGAGAAAGATATTCAAGAGACCTTACCCACTCAACAATCGCCTCATAAATACAACAAGATTACCTTAGCGAACATAAATAACCAAAGCACACCAAACGCCCTCCCCAACAAAAATTTTACCAAACCCTTAACGAAAGAAATATGAAGGCCCTCAGACAGATGGAAAAACCTCCCATGCTCTCGGATTGGGAATAAATTAACATTGTAAAAGTCATATTCTACCAAAACTGTTGTATAGATTTAACGCATCTCCAATCAAATCTCCAAGAGTTTATTTTTTTTCAAGATTTGGACCCCAAAGTTCTTAAATTATTTGGAAGAAACAAAAGCCCCGAATAGCCAAATCCAATCCTGAGTAAAAGAGATGCACCGAGGAGGGATACTTATACCAGATTTTTAAACTATACTACAGGGCTATAGCTTATAACAAACAGCTGGTACTGGCCAAAAACAGCTGTGACCAATGGAACAAAACACGAAGTTCCAAATCTGATCACATACAAGTTTCAGCCATCTCATATTTGACAAGGGGCCAAGAAACCACAATGGAGAAAAGAACAGCATCTTCAGCAGTGGGTTGGCAAAACTGACACCACTTGTAGAAAGAATGAAATAAATCCTACCTCTCACTCCAGTCAAAATGTCAACTTCCAGATGGCTTAAAGACCTCAACGTGAAACCCCAAACTCATGAAGGTGATGAAGAAAAGTGATGCAGCAGAACAACAGACATAGGGTAGGAAATGACTTCCTAAATCAGACCGCACGCTGCGCAAGAATTAAGGTCGACAATTGACAATGGGACCTCATCAACTCAAAAGCTTATGGAAATCAAAAGAAACAATCAAGGAAAGTGATGAGAA
>VZQC01003229.1:0-41096 GCA_009823505.1 Rhizomys pruinosus
TGAGGTGGAGACTCTCCTCAGTGAGTGCTTCCTCTACTACCATCTTCCATTTGGTGAAATGTCCTCACTAGAACTGAGCCAGTGTAGGTGCTGTGGCCCTGAATCTCCAAACTGTGAGCTGAATAGATGGTGCTTCTTCATAAGTAGAGTGTGTCATTTATTTTGTTACAGTCATGACCAGCTGACTAACACACAGAGTATGCCTTTGTGAAGCTCCTTCTTTCTTTTTGTAATTTTATTGTTTTTTTTAATGCATATGAGTGTATTACCTGCATGGGTATAAGTGCATCTGTGTTGTGCAATGCCTGAGGAGTCAGAAGAAGGCATTGGGTTACCCTGGAACTTGAGTTATAGACAGTTATTAGCTGCCATGTGGATGCTGGGAAGTGTTTCCAGGTCTCTGTAAGAGCAGCTGGTGCTCTGCACTGAGCCATCTCTCTAGCCTCAAGGTCCTATTTTCAACCTACAAACCCTCAGGCAAGGAAGTGTAGCTATATGTGTACATGGTTTGCAGTCTATACCATGAAGGCATAAATGACATGGGAATACTTGCTTGTTCAAATCTGTTTAATCAAATGGTGATTTATCAAGCTGAGCTGAAGCATGGGATTCAGGTACAAGCAGTGGAGAGTGATTTCCTTCAGTTTTTCAGGGAAGAAAACACCTTCAGAGGGAGGACTTCTTTGGTTCCTAGGAGAGATGCTTCTAGAATTTTAAGAGTAAGTGGAGCTCACGTTTCTTTTTTGTTGTTTTCGTGAGTCTGTTTGGGCCCCTGGAAAAGAAGGAAAGAATGAGGAGTATGAAGAAGAGTGCAGGGAGCTCAGCCATGCCCAGGGGGCTGTGCTGCTCCATCAGCCTGTGTACAAGGCAAGAGTAACAGGAAGATGCCTCCTGACTCCACCCTCTGGGGGCATCTTCCCACCCACCAGGGTCCCAGAACTTACAGAGGAGCCATCTGATATACGTAGGAGGGTAGCATTGGCCGTATGAAAAATAAAGAGCAGGGCAGCAACAGTTTTCAAAAAAATAGAAACAATCCCTTCGACCTGGAAGCAGAAGGTGAAGACATGACATTGAGTTCAGACACTTGAACTCTGGCTTTGTGATGGATTGTCTCCCCCATCCTCTCTGAGTCTCATGGGATAAAATGTCTCTCTGGGTCTTTGAGAGGGTCTCCTGTGAGTGGAAAAGAGTTATTATTTCCCCTCAGTGTCAATGCCCTTCCTAGGACAGGATCATTGCTGAGGTGGCAAGGCGGAGTCCTGAGCCTGTGGTCTGGAGTCAGATGTTGGGATGGTGAAGCTGCTGTGGACAGGAAGTGAACAGGGCTTGAGACTGTGGGCAGGAACCGAGAACAGTGAGATGGTCAGAGAAGGAGGCCTGAGCTTCACGAGGGAAGAAGGGGCTTCAGAACAGCCCCTCCGTGGGGAGAGAAGACTGCACCTGCAGCCAGGGCTCCTCACCTTGGGAACAGGGAGTTTTCTGGCACCAGTAAACCTCTGCTGTTGCTCTGAACCTCTGGAGGGAGCTGGGTCCTGAGAAACCCAGCTCTGCTGGACCTGGGCATTTTGAAGAGGGGGAATTGCTCCCTTTGGCTGGGGAAGGAAAAGAGCTAAGGAAGTCATCCCCAAATGGAAGTAGCTCAGCAGAGGAGGAGGAAACCATGGAATGTGAGCCAGATGCCAGTCAGGAAGGCAGGGATGGAAGTGCCTTTTGAGGCCACAGGGCTTCTGTGCTGGCTACATTTCTGTGGCTGTGCTGACATCAGACCAAGGCAACTGCGGTTGACGCTTGCTCTCTGCAGCACGGCCGCACTCCTAAAGTCTCCATGATCCTCACCAAACAGCGTCCCCAGCTGGGGGCCAGGTTTCCAAATACTCAGAGGCCATGGGGACTTTCCCATTCAAACTACCACAGGGGAATTGCTTCTGTTGTCTGAAGAAAAGAAGCCAACAAAGTGGACCCCAAATGGACTAAGTCAGCAGAGGAGGAGAAGATCAGGGAAATATGAGCTGGACACCAGGCAGGGGGATGGAGTGGAAGTGTCCTGTGAAGCCACAGGCACCGTGAGAGACACTCATGCTGTCAGGAGTCAGCTTCCTCTGAGACAAGCGGCATGTTCTGTCCTG
Source organism: Rhizomys pruinosus (assembly GCA_009823505.1). Lineage (NCBI taxonomy): Eukaryota > Metazoa > Chordata > Mammalia > Rodentia > Spalacidae > Rhizomys > Rhizomys pruinosus. The sequence goes on from VZQC01003229.1 coordinate 2,130, forward strand.
TCCAGTGCAGTGGAAGACAGGAAATGAGAAGAAAGTCAACAAGAAGGTGAATTTCATGGAGCGCAGTGAAAGGTCTCCAAGCTGCTCACACAGAGGCTTCAGCACTGGCCTTTCGTTGCTAGACTGAAAACACATCAGCTCTGACTTCTCAGTAAATGCTAGAGCTCTGCAGGGTGCTTGTCACTAACTCAAGGTAAAGATGACCCAACAGCAGGGGCTTGATCCTTGTCCAAAGCTAACAAAACTAAAGGAAAACTGAGTGCAACATGTAATCATTACTTTGGTCTAGGCCACATAAAGTAATTCAGGTGACTCTAAGTTCAAACCAAGTAATATTAAGGTTAAATATTCTTCCTTTGTTTGGTTTGAAAAGGTGGTGTGACTTTGGTGCCCAAGGCCCAAGCCTGGCAGGTGTGTTACTATAAATCTAAATATCATGGCCAAAGCCAAGGACGGAATTGGCAGGGGCAGTGGTGGTGGGTGTACTGGACCTCTTTGTCTGTGCTCCTTTAAGTAACCCCTTAACCGTACTTCTGTAAGTAATTCCAGTAAGCTCACTGATGCACCAAGTTAGACTTTGTTGATATGGTTCCTTTGTTCTGCCATTAGTTCTCTGTCTGGGATGAGTAGGTGTTTATTCTTGTCTCCCCAGTAATAGTGTCATACCGATGGCGTTGGAGGGAGCCCTGATGTAGCTTCCTACCCAATATGGAGCTTCCTACCTACCTAGGCTCTATGATAGATGGGAAACTCAAGGCCAGAGGACAAAGGCGGCCTCAGGGGATAGAATGACTCCAACTACACTGAAGTTGTAGCTTTCACACAGCCAGAGCCTTGTTTGCAACCAGGCTGGGAGAGCAGCAGGTGGCAGCCTGCAGAACTGATGGAAACTTTTCCAGGTCTCTGATTGGGTCTATTTCTCACCTTATTTACATATCCCTATTCAGCCAATCAGAGCCCAGATAACACCCATAATGTTCCATATTCTGGGATTACACAGACAGAACATGGACTCACAGACTCCTTCTACCTGAAGCTCCTGCCCTGGGCATGTTCACCAGATAGGAGTCTTGAAAGCTCTCCCTGCCTGTGGCCTCTGTCTCTGGTAGAACATCACTTGAGCCAGCCTTCAGGGCTCCAGTGACTTCTGCAAGCAGGGGGAACATTCCTGCCTCAACACCCAGGATTACATGTTTCTTCCCTCAGCATCTCTTGATTGACGTGGTAAGACCAGAATGGAGCCTTACCTTTGAGAGACCCTGGAGACAAGACTCGCTGCAAAAGCAATAGGTTTATTCTTCCGGTGCACCGGGGTTCGACTGTACAACAGGGAGAGGCGAACCCCGAACAATCTCTGCATACAGTTTTTATATATTTAGAGCAGGGCAGGAATAGGACCCGGTCTCCTGCATGACAGGCAGGGATACTCAGCATGCTTGGGTCTGCAGGTGGCTTGGGGCCAGGGCCCTCAGGGTGGTTCTTCCTGGAATTATAACTGACTGTGGTTTTCTGTTATTTGCTAACTTATTTTGAAAAGTGGAAAATTCCACTGGCCTCTTTCTGTCCCTTCAACACCCCACAGCTTTCCAAGGGCTTCCTAGAGCTGTGGCACTTCTCAGAGCTGTAATGGCTCCTAGCAATGATCCTTCTCCTTCCCAGAATTCAAGCCTGTTTTATTTGAATTGCCAAACCCTATGTTACAATGTGTTTAGAGGTTGTTAATCCCAAGTATCCTAGTTATTTTTCTGTTACTGTCATAATCACGGTGACCCAAAGCAACTTGGGGAGGAAAGGGTTTATTTGGCTCATGCATCCTACTCCAGTTCCTCAGTGAGGGAAGCCAGGGCAGGAACACAAGCAGGGCAGGAAGCTGGAGGCAGGAGCTGAAGCAGAGACCAGGAAGGAATGCTGCTCACTGGCTTGCTCCTCCTGGGCCTGCTTTCTTACACAACACCTGCAGGCGGGGGACACTGCCCCCTATGGGCTGGGCTGTCCTATAGCAATGAGCAGTTTAGAAAGTGTCTCACAGACATGACCATAGGACAATTCGATGGAGGAAATGTTGAGGTTCCTTCTTTCTGGATTTGTCAAGCTGACAATTGAGGTTATCCAGCATATCAGGCTAGTAACAAAGCACCTCCTCTTGAACATTCCTTTCTCTCTGCCGAGTCCATACTTGGAGGGAAAGCAGGCAAGAATGGAGTCAGCAACCACAGGCAGTCTTTACCAACTGTGTCAATACAACGCCAGTTAGAGAGAACTTGCCCTGCCTGTGATGGAAAGTGTCTGCTGTGTACAGTAGAATCAGAAAGAACTCAAAGAGCCCAGGGTCTGAGTGAATTGGTTGGCCAGATGCAATGGAAAACTTTGAGTGGAGAAGGGAGGAACTTCTGTCTGTTCAAGGGACCGGCTGACTGTAGCGGTGAGGACAGCCGTGAGGAGCCAGCATGGGGTTCGAGGAGCAGCGGAGGCCACTGACATGACAGGCTGCTGTGACCATGAACTAGCATGGGCTAAGTACAAAGGAATCCAGGACACAAATATTATAATACAACCTAATTTTATTAATTCCCACGTATGTTAATTCTAGAATTCTAATTTTGTCCTGTCTTAGCGTCTCTCCCCAAGGCTGCTCACCTACATGGTATCCTCAGCCTCTTGGAAGGGATGGAGGGGGGTCCATGCTAGGGAGTTCCAAGAAGGGGTTGACTAGCTGAATCGGATCTTTCTCAGACAGGGGCTGTGGCAGCTCAGTCAGGCTGGTCCGGGCACCAGCAGTGGTCATCAGGGTCAGCATGTACTTCAGGCAAACTGGTGTCATGGGGGCAGGCAGCATGTCCAGGTGTTCTCAGCTGAGAGGTTCTTGGCATCTCACAGCAGGTCCCCCGAGGGGGACTGAGAGCAAAGTCATTCTGCACTTCCCAGCTTAAGTAGCAGGCAGGAGGGGTGACCTTGGTCCCAGATGTCTATGTCAGACTGTGTGTGTGTGCACGTGTGTATGCTCATTTTAGTATGTTTCTCCACTAAAGGATAAGCTTCAGGAAAGGGATGAGAAGTATTGATTTAGAAGAGGGATGTCCAATTTGTCATACAGTGTGTGATGTATGGTGGAGCTACAGTGCGTGATGTATATGGGGGAACGTATTGCAGGGGTGTGGGATTGGCTGCTGGAAGATGACATCATTCTGTCTATATAAGTGATGTGCTGCATGNCAGGGTTGGTAGAGCTTGGTGTGGAATTATCCTGCACCTTTCCCATGTTGTCCCTTCGTCGTGTCCCTGGCATGTGGATTTCCGTTTTGTGATTCAAATCACAAATGCCTTTTCAGTGTGTTGAAGGGTGAAAGCTTCTTTTGTTTTGCTTACCTCCTTCTTACGCTTTTTTTTCTTCCTCTCCCCTCCTTCTTTATGGAGTGTTGACTTGTCTAGGTTTTCAGGCTTTCACTTTTGTTTATAGATTGGATATTGGAAGTCTAAGTCACTCTTCCCTCCCTCTTCTGAGAGTTCTTCTAATCCAATCCACGGATACTCTCTCTTCCTCAAATCCAATTGTTGGCAGGGGGGGATATGCCTGGCTTAGCCCACACCCCGGCACCTGAGTCAGGCACCTGAGCGAGCCAGACCCAAGCTCAGGACCACTTCCGGCTGCGAGGGGGGAAGGGCGACCCTCCGGGCTGAGGACCCGCCAGCCACCTGGCCCTCTGCCACTGACCAGAAATCAATTGTCCAGCACCACAAAAGTCATTCTGCCCTAAGCTTTTACCTGTCTAGAGCCGTGTTGGACGGCTCCAAGTGTTCCTAACAGGTCTGGACCCGGAGTCCAAACACACGGTCCTACTACGGCTGAGTCAGGCACCAGAGTGAGCCAGACGCAAGCTCAGGACTGCTTCCAGCTGCGAGGGGGGAAGGGCGACCCGCTGGGCTGAGGACCCGCCAGCCACCTGGCCCTCCGCCACTGACCAGAAATCAATTGTCCAGCTCCACAAAGTCACTCTGCCCTAAGCTTTTACCTGTCTAGAGCCATGTTGGACGGCTCCAAGTGTTCCTAACAGGTCCGGACCTGGAGTCCAAACACACGATCCTATTACAGCTGAGTCAGGCATCCGAGTGAGCCAGACCCAAGCTCAGGACCGCTTCTGGCTGCGAGGGGGGAAGGGCGACCCGCTGGGCTGAGGACACGAACCTAGCCCCCGCTAGCCACCTGGCCCTCCACCACCGACCAGAAATCAATTGTCCAGCACCACAAAAGTCACTCTGCCTTAAGCTTTTACCTGTCTAGAGCCGTGTCAGACAGCTCCAAGTGTTCCTAACAGGTCCGGACCCGGAGTCCAAACACACGACCCTACTATGGCTGAGTCAGGCACCCGAGAGAGCCAGACCCAAGCTCAGGACCACTTCTGGCTGCAAGGGGGGAAGGGCGACCCGCCGGGCTGAGAACACAAACCTAGCCCCCGCCAGCCACCTGGCCCTCCGCCACTGACCAGAAATCAATTGTCCAGCACCACAAAAGTCACTCTGCCCTAAGCTTTTACCTGTCTAGAGCCATGTCGGATGGCTCCAAGTGTTCCTAACAGGTCCGGACCCGGAGTCCAAACACACGACCCTACTATGGCTGAGTCAGGCACCCGAGAGAGCCAGACCCAAGCTCAGGACTGCTTCCGGCTGCAAGGGGGGAAGGGCGACCCGCCAGGCTGAGGACACGAACCTAGCCCCCGCCAGCCACCTGGCCCTCTGCCACCGACCAGAAATCAATTGTCCAGCACCACAAAAATCACTCTGCCCTAAGCTTTTACCTGTCTAGAGCCGTGTTGGATGGCTCCAAGTGTTCCTAACAGGTCCAGACTCGGAGTCCAAACACATGACCCTACTACAGCTGAGTCAGGCACCCGAGCCTTCTTAATAGGTCTTATGAGATCCTGACAGAGCATATTGGAAAGAAACATTTGCTCTTGTCTTGATTCATTATGCCCCATAATTTTGTATCCTTGCACGTAACCGGTTACCCTTTACCGGCGGGACCATGGCACCCTGGCGAGAGCCTACCCGTTACCTGGGAAAAAGAGGAAGAGAAAGAAAAGGTTACCTGTCCAAGGATCCCTGTTCGAGGTGCCAGCTGCCACAGACCAACCCAGCCGGATTTTTTCCACCTGTGGGTAATCAGGACCTTGTTGTACAGGAGGGCACAGGTTAGGTGAAATATAATAAAATGGACATGACACCAGAGTGGTCTTGAATCTAGTGCGTCTTTACTGAGATCAAGTCAAGTTTTTATATCACAAGCAGAAAAAGTGGGCTGAGAAAGCAGGGGAAGGCTGAGGAGGCAGGCAGAGAATTTGCACCTCCCCAAGAACAAAAGGCTTATTGCCTAAGGAATTCGCACCTGGATTTACAAGGGCAGCAAGTCAGATAAAGTTTACACATCAATGGAAGTTTACATGCAGTATACTGTTCACACTGTCTTGGCAGGGGAGATAAGCAATAAAACAGCAGTCTTAGAATCACAAGTCATAAACAGTTTTTGTTTCTTTTGAAGTTCCAATTTGATGTTTCTCATCCTTCCTGGGGCTAGAATTTTTCCAAGGCCGCTAGCTATCTCCAGGTTGTGATTCAAGCCACAAGCCTGGAAAGGGCCTCTTAATTAGCTGTTTTTCTTAAAGGAGAAAACCCGCCATGTGCCTCTAACTGTTACACTTTAATATGCATAACTGTAACTAAACTTTATCTTACTAATTTTATTAGATGTAGTTTTCTGCTTAAAGGTCCGAGTCTTATTTTCATTAAATCTGGAAGAACACTTTTGTTATTTGTAACTAACCTATGATCTCACTCGGTGTAATGTTTATAATATCTTTGTGGGGACTTCCAGGACAAAGGAGCCTTTAAATGTTGTATCTCTGTATGATTTTACTTAGGTTCGTGAGGCTTCTGTTTGCCTGATTTATTTCCAGACACATTTAACTGTTTCTTGTCTGGGACTGAGATTGCGCTGAGCTCAGGAGAAGAGTCAAAAGACAGTGTACAAAGTCCAACACTCATGAAGCATAACATCTTTGTAGTGCATCGTGATCTTGGAAGCTGAGGCCGAGTACTCTGCCAGGGACCACCAAGGAGCCTAGCCTCGTGAGGCACGTATCACCTCATCTGTTATTATGACTTTCATCATTGCTCACACAGACGATGCTGGAGTTGGTGTGGCAACTTAGCATAACAGCTTCTAGCTCCATCCATTAACCTGTATAATTCAAATGTCATCTTTTCTTACCACTGCATAGAACTCCATTGTGTAGATGTACCACATTTTCATTATCCATTCATCAATCAATGGGTATCTAGGTTGTTTACATTTTCTGGCTATTGTGAATAGAGCAGCAGTGAACATTGGTGGACAGGTATCTCTGTGGTGGGATATAGTCTTTTGGGTATACACCCAAGAGTCAGATGCCTGGATCATGTAGTAGATCTTTTTCGAGCTTTCGTGGACCTTCCACACTGATTTCCAGAAGGGGTGCTGCAGTTAAATTGGGAGAATAAGGAGGTGGAGTGGGTCTGAAAGGAGATGGGATGCAGGGGTGAAAGGTCATCAAAATGCATCATATGCTATTCTCCAAGAACTAATGCAAATATTAAAAAGGAAATTCCCCCAAAATTAAATTATTAAAAAATCTGAGCAATGTAAGAAACAAGATCATGTGGAGGCAAATTGATGATCGTCTGCAAGCCAGTTCCTTCAGAAGAGATACAGTAGGCCTGTTTTCCCAGCATAATTGTCTGTTTTTTTTTTTTTTTTTAAGTCTCAAAAGTGTTTTGCTTTGGGTAACAAATGATATGGTTACTTGAAGTAAAGAAAGTACTTGGATTTGAGTACTTGGTGGTAACAACATAAACTAGACTAATACCCTCTCATTTGGCTGCCTTGTCTGGATGTTCATGTTAATTTAGGGCATCCTTAGACACAGCTTCTCAGTCGAGTTGTCTCAGGATAGTGTGGGCTGACACATTCCACGGCACACACCACTGCATTGGAAGTCACTTGTGTTGGACAAGAAAATTCCTTAGGTCCCTAACTTGTAGGAGATAAGGTTTGCCTACTCACAATTTTGAAGGTTTGTGTCCAAGGCTGGGTGGAAGCATTCACTTGGCATTTGGAGGGCATGTCACATGGCAATGGTGGGGAGCCCATGGGGGGCAAAAAAGGAGAATGGGAGGGCCCTTTAAGGCCACACCTCTAATGATGTAAGGATTTCTCCCAAGAGCCCAGTTCATAAGTGTTCCATTACCAATGGACAATGCCTACTGGGGGATGGAGTCTCTAAATATCGGCTTGTGATACAAACTGTGGAAGTGCTCAAAATGAAATAAACAATCATGTGAGAAGATATTATTGGGCAGCAGTTCTCACACTTGAGCATGCTGTAGATGGCGGGACCTCATCCTTAAGAGTGTCTATTTTGCCAGGTGTGGTGGACCACGCCTTTAATCCTAGCACTCGGGAGGCAGAGGCAGAGGATCTTTGTGAGTTCAAGGCCAGCCTGGTCTACAGAGTGAGTTCCAGGACAGCTGGGGCTACAGGGAGACCCTGTGTCAAAAAAAGAAAAAGAGCATCTATTTCAATAGTCCTGGAAAGAAACCAAAGTGTTTTTATGTTTAGTGGGCTCCCAGGTCATACTGATACTGCAAATTCAGGGCCAATTTCTTTCTTTCTCTTTCTTTCTTTCTTTCTTTCTTTCTTTCTTTCTTTCTTTCTTTCTTTCTTTCTTCCTTCTTTCTTTCATGTATTTTGCATGGTGAACAGGGAGTATATACCATGGCAGCTATGTGGAGGTTAGATGACATCTTGCAAAAGGCAGTTCTTCCACCATGTGAGTCCTAGGGATTGAACTCAAGCTATCAAGCTTGGCAGCAAGCACTGAGCCAGTATTCTGACTCCTCAAGACCAATCATAAGTATGTTTAAGAACAAATACTGAGACTGTGTGGGAGTTGGTAAGCCCTCATCGGAACAAGCTGTGAAGAGGGCACACTGCTCCAGCGTATCTTGGGGACACAGGGCAGAGGATGCAATTCTGATTTGTTCTATACAACAGGTCTTTTATATAGGCTTGGGAAAGACAATGCCCAGAGAGCATGAAGTCACCTCCCAGTAGCCAATGGCAGACCTCCCACACCACACATTGCTCCAGCCTGTGGGGTGGGCTCAGGAAGAGGATGGGAAGGTATGTAAGTCAGCTCATTCGACAAACACGTGCAAGCCCACACGTACCCACAAGAGTGTATTATCTTTAAGAACTCAGAATCCTCTGAATTCTGTGCTGCTGTAATTTCTTGAGGAAATGATTACTAAATGTTGACTTTTTTCCCCTGAAATCTTCAGCTCTCAATTTCCCGAGTCTGGTATGTGACTGTTTCCCAGTTCCTTGAGCCAGAAACCTTGACATCGTCATAACTGCCTCCCTTTCTGGGTTCTCTCTATAGAGCTTGATGCACTCATTATTTCCTAGAGATTGAACGTCCACACCATGCCCCAAATCTGCCACTGTTTCCTCTGCCATGATATAGTTCAAACATTCAAAAATGCCTCTTGAGGAATGCCGTTCAGCTTGCATTCCCCAGAGCATGAGACTGTGTCTGGAACCTGTCTTAATTAGTGTCACCAGGAAGCCTCTGGTCATCAATAGCAGAGTGGAGGGTGGGGGTGGGGGAAAGATGTGTCTTAGCCTTATCCTCCACACTTTGAGAGACTGTATCAGAGCATCATGACTCTGGTACCCTAAAGGCAGTGACATCATCATCAGCATCATTATCACTGATCTTCCAAGTTAGATAATTTTCTGGAAAGGACCCAATGATAAGCAATTAAGGCATTTTCAGTTGTATGGTCTATGTTGTTGTGTGATGGTTAACATTAGTTTTCAGCTTGACACAGCCTAAAATCATCTGGGAAGAGAATCTCAGTGATTGTCTACGTTGGGTGACCTCTGGGTACGACTACGGGGATTGTGTTAAGTTAGTTGATTTGGAAAGACCTAGCCCACTGTGGGCAGCACTACTCCTTAGGCAGGTGGTCTTTATGTGAACAAATGGAGAAACTGAGCTGAGCACAAGGAAGCAGCCAAGCAGCGTGCACACATTCATTTCTCTCCACTCTTGGAGGCAGGTAGGATGTGACTTCAAGTTCCTGCCCCCTTGATTTCCCTTTGGTAATGGACTATAGCCTAGAATTGTGAGATGAAATAAACCCTCACCCTCCTGAGTTGCTTTTGTCAGAACAGAAATGATACTCAGACACACTGTGTATTGGACTCTCTTGTAGTACAAAAACAGCTGGTAAAACAGGTGAAGAAATGGATGCAGTTGGGTTCCAAACAATGGTCTCTGCAGAAACAGATGTTGGGCCAGATTTGCCCCCAAACCTTACTCATCTCCCTCCTCTTCTACAGGGAATCAGTGGAGTCTTTCGTGACGTATGGCCTGGTGGAAGGTCCTTAGGTCATTGGGAGTGATAGTTATTTCTTGAGATTCCGGTGGCAATTTGTATAAGAGGGTGATTATGAAGGGAGCAAGCCTGGCCCCACCCAGCCTCCTCTGCTCCTGCTGATGTGGAGACTCTATTACCATCTTCCATTGGGTGAAATGTCCTCACTAGAACTGAGCCAGTGTAGGTGCCATGTCCCTGATCTCCAAACTGTGAGCTGAATATATGGTGCTTCTTCATAAGTAGAGTGTGTCATTTATTTTGTTACCGTGTTGACCAGCTGGCTAACACACAGAGTGTATGCCTTTGTGAAGCTCCTTCTTTCTTTTTGTAATTTTATTTGTTAGTTTTATTTTATGCATATGAGTGTATTACCGGCATGGGTGTAAGTGCACCTGTGCTGTTCAATGCCTGAGGAGCACAAGCATCCTTCGTGTAAAACCAATTTGCAAGCAGCTGTACCCAAACCCACACAGCCCAAGGCTCCCACCATCCAGCTGGAGGGGCTTGTATGTACAATCATGTTGATCAAGTAAGTGTCCAGCCTATATTGCTGTAGTTTCACCATTCACCCCAATTGCAGCCGTTACATTCTACCATGCCCCCTCTTCCGTAGATTGTTCCCTAGGCTTAGAAAATAGCACAGGTGCACAAGAAGCAAAACAGTCTACTTTCTCTGGAGCTGTTGTTTTGGACTCTGATCATTTCAGGCTGTTTCCTTTCACGGGTTGATAGTTTGTCCAGGAATAACCTTTCAATCCTACTAATGAAGCATAAGAAATTAGACACATAGATATTTAAACAGTACTAATTATTATGGTAGATTACTTTGGTATAGACACAGATGTTTGGATGGTATGCTAATCCATGAACTATAGTTTTTCTGTAAAAGATGAATCTTAAGATTTGCCTAGCTACCTTGTGGAGTTCACTTGCTCTTCTTTTTGGTCATTTTTTTGAGTACCTCTGGGCCCCTGGAAAACAAGGACACAATGAGGAGTATGTAGAAGAGTGCAGGGAGCTCAGCCATATCCAGGGGGCTGTGGAATTCCATCAGCCTGTGTACAAGGCAAGAGTAACAGGAAGATGCCTCCCGACTCCACCCTCTGGGGGCATCTTCCCACCCCCAGGGTCCCAGGACTTACAGAGGAGTCCTTTGATGAGTGTTGTCTGTTAGTTAACCGACGAAAAATATAGACCCCAGTAATGAGAGTTGCACAATAAGCAAAAAGAGCTCCTGAGACCTGGAAGCAGAAGGAATGAAGACATGACAGTGAGTTCGGACACTTGAATTCTGGCTTTGTGGTGGACTGTCTCCCGCATCCTCTCGCAGTCTCATGGGATAAAATGTCCCTCTGGTTCTTTGAGAGGGTCTCCTGTGAGTGGAAAAGAGTTATTATTTCCCCTCAGTGTCAATGCCCTGCCTAGGGACAGGAGTCCTTGCTTAGGTGGCAAGGCGGAGTCCTGAGCCTGTGGTCTGGAGTCAGATGTGGGGATGGTGAAGCTGCTGTGGACAGGAAGTGAACAGGGCTTGAGACTGTGGACAGGAACCGAGAACAGTGAGATGGTCAGAGAAGGAGGCCTGAGCTTCATGAGGGAAGAAGAGGCTTCAGAAAAGCCCCTCCGTGGGGAGAGAAGACTGCAACTGCAGCCAGGGCTCCTCACCTGGGGAACAGGGAGTTTTCTGTCCCCAGTGTAGACCTCTGCTGTTGCTCTGAGCCTCTGGAGGGAGCCGGGTCCTGAGAAAACCAGCTGCTTGACCTGGGGATTTTGAAGAGGGGGAATTGCTCCCTTTGGCTGGGGAAGGAAAAGAGCTAAGGAAGTCATCCCCAAATGGAAGTAGCTCAGCAGAGGAGGAGGAAACCATGGAATGTGAGCCAGATGCCAGTCAGGAAGGCAGGGATGGAAGTGCCCTGTGAAGCCATGGGCACTATAAGAGATGTGAGTGTCACAAGTCAGCTTCTTCTGAGACAAATGGCATGGACAGTCCTGTGTAATACACTGGAATATCAGAAATGAGAAGAAAGTTAATAAGAAGGTGAATTTCACGGAGCACACGGAAACCTCTCCAAGCTGATCCGGAATGTTCAGCATAGGCCTTTCGTTACTAGATTATAAACACATCAGCTCTGGCTCCTCAGAAAGTCCTAGAGCTCTACAGGGTGCTTGTCACTAACTCAAGGTAAAGATGACCCAACAGCAGGGGCTTTACATTGTTCAAAGCTAACAAAAGTAAAAGAAAAGTGACTGCAACAAGTGATCATTACTTCTGCAACCGAGTTCTGAGTTCTAGGCCACACAAAGTACCTCAGCTGACTACAAGTTCAAACCAAGTACTATTAAGGTTAAATATTTCTTCTTTGGTTGGCTTGAAAGGGTGGTGTGACTTTGGTGCCCAAGGCCCATGCCTGGCAGGTGTGTTACTCTAAATCTAAATCATGGCCAAAGCCAAGGACAGAATTGGCAGGGGCAGTGGAGGTGGGTGTTACTGGACCTCTTTATTTGTCTGTGCTCCTATAAGTAACCCCTTACCCATGCTCCTGTAAGTAATTCCAATAAACTCATTGATGCACCAAGTTAGACTTTGTTGATATGGTTTCTTTGTTCTGCCATTAGTTCTTTGTCTTGGGTGACTAGGTGTTTTTTCATGTCTGGCCAGTAATAGTGTGATACCGATGGGGTTGGAAGAGCCCTGATATATAGTTTGCTGCCCAATATGGAGCTTCCTACCTATGTGGACTCTATGCTGGATGGAAAACTCAAGCTCAGAGTGCCAAGGTGCCACAGGGGATAGAATGACTCCAACCTCACAGAAGCTATAGTTTTCACACAGCTAGAGCCTTGTTTGCAACCAGGATGGGGAGAGCAGCAGGTGGCAGCCTGCAGGTACCACCACAGTAATGAGAACTGATGGAAACTTTGCCAGGTATTCTCTGATTGGGTCTATTTCTCACCTTATTTACATATCCCTATTCAGCCAATCAGATCCCAGATGACACCCATAATGTTCCATATCCTGGGACTACACAGACAGAAGATGTGATGAGCCCTCAAAGGAGGAGGAAGAGAAAGAAAACTGCTTTAGATGGACTCACAGGCTCCTTCTACCGGAAGCTCCTGCCCTGGGCAAGTTCACCAGACAGGAGTCTTGAAAGCTCTCCCTGCCTGTGGCCTCTGTCTCTGGTAGAACATCACTTGAGCCAGCTGTCAGGGCTCCATTGACTTCTGTATGCAGGGGGAAAATTCCTGCCTCAGCGCCCAGGATTACATGTTTCTTCTCTCAGAATCGCTTGATTGACACCCCACAGCTTTCCAAGGGCTTCCTAGAGCTGTGGCACTTCTTGGAGCTGTAATGGCTCCTAGCAGTCATCCTGATGCTTCCCAGAATTCAAGCTGCTTCCCAGAATTCAAGCTGCTTCCCAGAATTCAAGCTTGTTTTACTTAAATTGCCCAACCCTATATTAAAATATGTTTCGAGGTTGTTAATCTCAAGTGTTCTAATTCCTTTTCTATTGCTGTCCGAATCACCATGACCAGAAGCCTCCTACTCCAGTTCCTCAGTGAGAGAAGCCAGGGCAGGCACTCAAGCAGGCAGGAACCTGGAGGCAAGAGCTGAAGCAAAGACCAGGAAGGAATGCTGCTTACTGGCTTGCCCCTCCTGGCCTCTGCTCTGCCTGCTTTCTTACACAACACCTGCTGGCTGGGGGACACTGCCCCCTATGGGCTGGGCTGTCCTATATCAATGAGCAGTTTAGAAAGTGTCTCACAGGCATGGCCAGAGGCCAATCTGATGGAGGAAATGTTGAGGTTCCTTTCTGGATTTGTCAAGCTGACAACTGAGGTTATCTGCACACCAGGCTAGTAACCAAGCACCTCCACTTGAACATTCCTTGCTCTCTGCTGAGTCCATACTTGGAGGGAGGGCAGGCAAGAATGGAGCCAGCAACCACAGGCAGTCTTTACCAACTGTGTCAATACAACGCCAGTTAGAGAGAACTTGCCCTGTCTGTGATGGAATTGCTCCCTTCGGCTGGGGAAGGAAAAGAGCTAAGGAAGTCATCCGCAAATGGAACTAGCTCAGCAGAGGAGGAGGAAACCATGCTGCTCTGTACAGTAGAATTGGAGAGAACTCAAGGAGCCCAGGGTCCGAGTGAACCGGATGGGCAGATGCAATGGAAAACTTTGAGTGGAGAAGGGATGAGGTTCTGTATGTTCAAGGGACCCGGCAGACTGCAGCGGTAAGGAGAGCAGTGAGGAGCCAGCGTGGGTGTCGAGGAGCAGGGGAGGCCACTCAGTAACCGAGATGACAGACTCAGTTGGACCAGCATTTCACTGGGGAAGGTGGGAAGGATGATTGGAGTCTGGATGCATTTTGAGGGAAGAACCAGTAGCATTCCCTGAGTGATTGGCTGTGAGGTGGGAAGGAGACTGTGTCAGTGATCATTCTGAGATTCTGCACCCCCAGTGCTGTGGTGTTGCCATCACTCGAAGGAAGAGATGAGTAGAGAAAGCTCAGGAAGGAAACCTGGGAATCAGATCTGGAGTGAACATTTTGACTTGATGTGTTGAGTGGTCTCTGTAACGGAGTGGACTTGGAGAGAGAGGATTGTTTGAAGCTGTGCACTCAGGGTCTTCATCACGGGGAAGGTGGTGTTGGATGTCCCTGGACTCGAAGAGACTGACAAGGCAGCAGGCAGAGCAAAGCCAGGAGAGAGCCAGTGCTGGAGCCTGGATGGGAAAGAGCCAGTGAAGAGGGCGGAGAAGAGAAGCCGGCCAGTGCGGGCCTCAGAAGCCAAGAGGGGGTCCTCAGACAAGAGTGACTGGGCTGTAGAGCAGAGGGTGATTCTGGAGACTGGGACTGAAGTACAGGTGGAGGAGTTTCAAGAGGAAAAGAACAGAGAATTGCAGACAATGAGTGCAGATAAATGGTTGGCAGCCTTTTTTTCTCTAGAAAACTAAAGACACAGAGCCCTATGTATTAGTTACTGTTCTGTTGCTGTGATCAAATACCGTGGCCAGAAGCTACTTCAGGAAGAAATTATTTTGGCTGAAGGTTTCAGGGGTTTAGAGCTCATAACAATATAGTTGTCAGGGCAAGAAGTGGCTGGCAAGGACCTGTTAACAGGAGGCTGAGAGCTCACAGCTCCCACCACATGCAGAAAGGGGAGATGGGAACTGGGAGCTCTGAATTCCCCAAGCCGGTCCCCAGTTTGTACTGTCTCCAGCCTTCACACTGTAAAAGTGTCCCTCAATTGATGAGTGCATAATGAAAACGTGGTACATCTACACAATGGAGTTGTAACAGTGGTGAAGAAGACCACATCGAATGTCCAAAGCTTCAATAAAAATTGGCTTTGAAAAAAAAAAGAAAAACATCATGAATTTTTCGGGTAAATGGATGGAAGTAGAATCCATAACACAGTCCCAGAAAAACAAATGACATATGGTTTCCCTCATTTGTGGATCCTAGCACTAAATCCTTATATGTAAGTCAAGCCTGAAGTTTTTGTCTATATTTTCCCAAGTTCTAAGTCTTATGAGAAGGAACCTAACTCTTCTTTGAAAGTACAATAAAACAAACATTAACTTGCTATGAAATCTGGGAATGTAAAGTTATATTTATCTGCCTGCATGCAAAATTACTGTTAAAATGTGAACCCCAAACATGTTTTGGAATTAACCTATAACTTATTTTCGGACTCTGTCATTTTGTTATATATATGCAGTGTATATACATATTTTGGAGTAATATAAAATTAAAGAGAACAACGACAGCAACAAAAGAAATAGAAGTAGAATAACTATGAGGAACTGTTATACTCCTCAAACTAAAAATATGTAATTGTCTTAGAACATAACTTTGAAATTCCATGTCTATTACAATTTCTGAACATTGACTACTGGCAAAACTATACTACCATGCTTTAACAATAATGTGAAATTTGTCAGTGTGAGTAAATGCGAGTAAAAAATAAAATAAATAAATAGAAAAAAAGTTCTAATTTCTCCAGAGTGCCACCAACTGGGGGCATTTGTCATTCAAATGGTCACCAGTAGTAACTGACAGGAGACAGGTCCAAGAGAGGATTGGGGTGTGTGCGTGCGGGTGCTGGAGTGCGCGCATGCTCGTGTGTGTGTGTGTGTGTGTGTGTGTGTGTGTGTGTGTGTGCTTGTTTTAGTATGCTTCTAGGCTTAAGGAGAAGCTTCAGGAAAGGGATAAGAACTATTGATTTAGAGGAGGGATAGGGAAGAAGAAGAGGCTGTGTTTGGTCAGCAGGTGGGAGGTAGCATTTACAGGGGACACAAGAAGCTCATGCAGAGGGACACAACTTCTAGAGCAAGGACCAGCCGTCACACACAGCACAGTGTCTCTTCCTCCCTCCATCCCAGAACCATAATCAAGTTCTGTGGACCCAGAGGAGGTGTCCACTCTGCAAAGAAATCATTGTTTCCTGTGGAAATCTTACTTCTGTACTGCAGAAGAATTAAAAAAAAATAATTTTGAGACAGGGTCTCCCCGTAGCCCCAGCTGTCCTGAACCTTGCTCTGTGGACCAGGGTGGAGGAAATCTCATCCATCTCCCCACCTCTTGATATACAAAATGATGAGCTATAAAAAATTCTTTACTCAGGAATATTAACCTACTTATGCCTGTTTCAGGCATACAAAGAGCAGCTTCCATGTCTAAGACTCAGGAATGCAGACAATTAACTTTGCTTCCATATAAGGCGAGGAGGCCCAAAGTTCCAACAGTCAGAGCTGAGATTCATCCTGTTGGAATTTTTGCCCATTTCCCTCAGCTACTGCTAAACTGCTCACCTCTAGCTTCTGTAATTGTCTTGCTTGCTTCCCATGCCCCACTTGATTAGTGGTTTAGACAAAGAACTGCAACTTGGTTGGCCAAGGTCCTTATAAAGGCTGTGTAATCAGTTCCTGGGTTCTCCACTCCTTCTGAGCTGGGGTTGGCCTTGGCATCGTAATTAAGTTAAACCAAAAAATAAATTAAACTAAACCTTACTTTAAACTCCATGTGGTCTAGTGAGTGGTCTCTCCATTGCAACCTTACAACACCTCTGCCTTCCAAATCCTGGGATCAAAGGCAGGCACCACCACACCTGGCTTGCAGCAGAATTTGTATATAAGTGTTCAAAACAGAAACATATTTTCACTCTTCCCAAGACCAGAAAACTGGATTGATTCCCTCCACTGGGCAGACATTCAACCCCCAGAGACTTTACAAATTGACAGGACCTACCACAGGCATCCTGAAGCTGGCACTCACTGGTCTCCTGCTTGGTCCTTTGATGTTTTTTAAAGCAAGATTTTAAGAAGTTTGGGTGAGTAAGAAGCAACTCCTGAAGTGTAGAATATCAAACCCAAAGAGGTAGAAAATTCTGGTGGCGGATGATTGAGGAGTCTTTATACAGTGTGCCCTAAAGCAGAACAATGGATCTGGATTGGTCACATTTGGAAATCACGTGTTTTGGTAACCAATTTTAGCCAATCTCTAATTCACCTTTTGTTGAAGGGGCAGGGTATGAGCTTTAGTTTTGTTTTTCTGTAACAGAAGGATTTACAAGAAATGGTTGAAGTCTAGTTTCACATACTTTATATGGTTTCCTGTAGTAACTTTGGACCAGCAGGAACTTTGGACCAGCCTGGAATCTATTTCCAGAGAACGACCTGATTGCTGGCTCTGGGTCTCATAAATTAATCTCCATGTAGTTTTTTATAGTTCACATCCGAGTTCTGCCACAACTCCTCCCTGAGAGCTGTGCTCCCAGCAAGCTTCCTTGGAGAGCAGAGGGTGATAACTATCAGTCTTTATAACTCCTTCCCTGGTGATAGCAGGTGTATTCTTGCCTAAAGGAGTCATGAGACTGTTTCCTACTTTCTCTGTGGGTTGGAGGGGAGGCTTTGGATTTTCTACAGTAGGACTCAGGTGGAATCTACTATTGTAGGGAGTTTAGTTTGACATTGTCCTGTAGAGTAGAAGATACAAAATTTACAAGATTAAAAATTGAAGGTTTAAGCAAGACTCACATGATTATGAGAAAAGGTGAGAGGCAGGAAGGCCCACACCATGTGCGTCCCAGGAGAGCATCCTTTGTTCTCAAATGTGTGATCTTTGTATTATAAGTAGAATGACTAATAGTTATATATTAAGAATATATGGCAAGATAGATAGGAATCAAATGGTAGAATAGATGAAAATGGGAGGTATCGGGAGGTCGTGCCTGTTGAGTACTAACAGTGCCCAAAGAAAATGATGGAGCAGAGTGCTGCCGAGATGGCTCAGGGTGAAGGCACTTGCTGCCAGAGTGACAAGCTGAGTTTGATCCCTGGGACCCAGGCGGTGGGAGGAGAGAGAACCAATGCCTGAACATTGTCTTTGGACCTCCGCATAGTCTTTGGCATGTGTGTGCTTTCCCTAGTAGATCATGTGACAAAAGGGAAAAGAATGAAGGCCACCAAAGAAGAAAGTCAGAGTACGACTACTGATAGGTTTACATCTGGAATTGAGCTTTGTGTGTAACTGGTGGGTGGGACTGTCCCGTCAGTAGCCCAAGCTCAGGTTCAGCTGAAGGTCTATAGGCCTGAAGATTTGTTCCTTTTAAAGTCTGATCTAGTTTGTTGCCATTGTTTGTTTTTAAAGTTTTAATTACTCTAAGAATTGAAAGGAATGCCTCCCAAGTGCTAGGATTAAAGGCGTGTGCCACCACACCCCGAAAAGATGTTTCTTATAGTTTTTTTTTTTTTTTTTTTTGGTCTTTTTGAGACAGGATCTCTCTGTAGCCCCAGCTCGCCTTGAACTCACAGAGATCTGACTGCCTCTGCCTCCCAAGTGCTGGGATTAAAGGTGTGCACCACCACACCTGGCTTGTGTTGTATTTCTATAATTGTTTCCCGTTTTGAGGCCAGATATAAAGGCATGGTAATGCTACAATGAAGTGTCTGCTTGTCCATCAGCCCACAGGTTCTCTTGATCCCAGCTCTCTCTGTTTGTGCCTGTGTCCATGGCAATGTTCATGTCTGTCTTTTTTCTTCACCCCACCTTAGGATTCCCTGTAGTTGGACTGTGGCAAGGACACAACACAGTGGGGCCACATGTGAATTCAGTGTTTGTGACAACATCCACGTGACATCAAACTCAAAATGACAAAATCCCAGTATGGAGCGGGGAGGTGGGCAAGCTTCCCTACAGCTAGCTGAGGAAGTACTGGTAGTTGACAGCCACCGGGAGATGGAGAGTCTGGTTTCTAGGAGTCTGCTTTATGGTAGGTCAACTGTTCTCCAGTAGACGGCCACTCCCCCAAGAGTATATGGTCAGCACAAGTTGGACTCAAGTACTTTTTAGAAGATACAAAGTGAGCCGGGCGTGGTGGTGCATGCCTTTAATCTTAGCACTTGTCAGGCAGAGGTAGGCAGATCTCTGTGAGTTCAAGGCCAACCTTGGTCTACAGAATGAATTCCAGGACAGCTGGAGCTACAGCGAGACCCTGTCTCAAAAAAAGGAAAAGACCAAAAAAAAAAAAAAAAAAAAAAAACCAAAAACAAAAACAAAAACAAACAAACAAACAAAAAAAAAACCCAAAGAAGATACAAAGTGGGGGGTGGTAGGAATGGGGGTGTTTTGGGGACAGCAGTCCTGGGGGCAGGCTGCATTGTGTGTGGGGGCAGGCATGCTTGGTGCCATGAATTGGCCTATTGTCCTGCAAATACCTTTCTGGGTCTGCTGAATCACTGAGGTGGCACGTGGTGGCATGGAGATTTGTTGGTTAAATATATATCATCTGTTGGGCCTTTAATCATGCATGGCTGCAATCCACATGATATTCTTCCCTCGTAGAACCAGGCTGGCAGCTTCTCAGGGCTACAAGCTTCAGGGCTATCTCCTGCCTGCATGATAGTCCCTAGCTTAGCTCTGGCAAGGAGGGGGAGGGAACCGTGGGAAGTTACCCAATGAGAAATGAAAGAAAGACACGGACTCAGAGAAAGTCCGGGAGATAGACTCATTTTTATTCATGCCAGCAGTGTGTTTACATACTAAAGGATACTGTGCTCTGGGCAAGGAGGTGGGGGCAGGTGGAAGGGAAGGGTGAGCCACCCTGGCTCCTGGGTGGGGTGCTGCAGAGCTCCTGTTTCTGCAACCAGTAAACTAGAGGTGTAACATTTTTCTCAATACCTCAAGGGAAGGGGCCATCTGGTTCTGGAACTTTGCAGAGATAGGCAACGCAGGAAAAGACTGTAATATCCGGAACTCACAGAGCTATGGATAACTCACAGAGACACCTGAATGCCCACAGAGATATCAGATAACTGTCGGAGGTTCCTCGGGACAGGCCTTACAGTTTCACCTTGAGCCAGGCAAAGTTTCATTCCTACATAGATCTGACATTGGCTGCTGGGAAATGAAGCCATCCAAAGTGAGAGCTGTCTGTCCTAACCCTATACAGCAGCTCATCCTGCTTGAGTACAGAGAATTTCCACAAGCTGTACTATCTGCCAGAGATCTGAGTTATTATGCAATTGATCACGGAACTTTTAATAATTCAACTAGCATCCTGCCTTGTGCAGACATGGGGCTGGTTCCCATGATTGGTTGGGTTGTCAAAAAGGCAAACAGCCTCTGGCCATGGGTTTGTGTATTGGTGGGGGCCATAGAAACAAGCAGAGTTATCACTTCCACAGCCACAGGCTTGTTCATCAAGTCATTAGCTTTGTGGGTGTGTGTTGAGAGGCCAGCAGCCCAGACACAGATCCAGTCATGGGGTCAACAACCTTTCATGACTGCCAGAAAGCCAGCAGCTTCCTGGACATCGTAGCACTTATCACAACTGGCTGTTTGGTTACGAAGCTATTGGTTTCATATCTGTATGTTAACTGTGGAACCAGAGGAACAGGCACCCCCCAGCAGAAACAACAGGGGTGGACCTGGGAGGACTTAGGGAGGTGAGTATGACCTAGATATACTGCATGAAGTTCTCAAAGTGCAAATACTAAAAATAAACATACCTGGAGCCTGTACATTTTGGTCAGTTGTGTCTTCCCACCCTCTTCCCATGGCACAAGGGATTGGATCAGGATAGGGACTCAGCTTTTGTGCAGATGCTCTGGCTGTGGGCAGTGCTTTCACTTCATTGTTTCCTTACAGACTTAACAACCACATATGTGCAGATTTTCAGTTACCTGGATGGACTGCTTCCATCTGGGTACAGTGTCCATTTTGTTACATTATGGTTCTTTCCCTTTAGGACACTGGCCATTTGGGAACAGATCTTACAGCCTAAAGAAATTAGCTCTTATCCTCTCCTAGAGCTGACAAGACCCTTGCATTGAGAATTGAGAACACACAGGGATTGGGAGGGAAAAAGCAAATCCAAGCAAAGGAGCCCTAGCCACATGTCCTCTGAAGCCCCTGACTGCAGGAATGGCTGAGCAGTATAAACAAATGTGTCTGTCTGTCTCTGCAGCCCATGACCTGAGTTATGGTGAGCCTGCCAATGCCTGTGAGAGACGTATTTTGTATATTATCCTAGAGCACCCACAGGCCTGGGAAAATGTTGTGTTAGTTCTTCCCTTCATTCCCCAGGACGTTGCACACACACACACACACACACACACACAGACACACACACACATACACACATACATACACATACACACATACACATACCCACACACACATACACATGTAAACACACATACACACACATACACACACATACGCACACACAGATACACACACACATACCTCCCTGCTGGTTTCCCTCAGAAGTCAGAATCCCCTACAGTAGTGCCACAGGTGAATAAAGAATCTGCATTTCACCTGACACCTGCCCCAGCACCTGTGTACTGAGTCAGCTTGTTCTTCCATCTGCTGACTCTTCCACAGCTGGCTCTGTGCAGCACAGCTGGCTCTGTGCAGGGCTGGTCCTGTGAGCCAGATCCACTGGTGTCCTTTCCATCTCTTACTTCAGTGAACCCATGCAGAGATCTGCATTCTGCATTTGGGGGAAGTGTTGCAGGATTTACTTCATTTACTAGTCTGAGAGACACCTTTGGTTCAGAAAGGCTGCTTGATACTTTCCTGTGCAGCAGGTAGTGAGCTAGAGACTGAAAGACTAATCACCTGGTGTGGCATATTCACTGTGGTAGGCGGGACTGGGAAGGACTTTTCTGCTTCCTGTCAGAGTTCACAAGCAGCAGCACTGCTCTTTGTTATTAGGATGTTGCTACCGAGAAATGAGAGTCACCAAGGCTCAAAGCCAGGAAGGAGTGTTTATTTCATGCTGGTGCCAGGGCCCAGGAGATTCATATCTGAAGGCTGAGCACTGAGCCCTACCATTTTAATTTCCTTGTCTCCCTTGTTTAGCAACTGGGTGTCCTATGCATCAGGGTCAGACAAGGTCATGCATGGGTACATGTGATTTGGTCACATTGCCTTTTTTCTTTGTTCTGGGAAGGTTGTTACCATATAACCCCTTTTGACCCTTGGAACCCCTCAGGGTCAAAGGCTGTCATTTTGGTTTAGATGTTGTGGGGGTAACAAACTATCGTGTTACAAGTTACAGTTGAGAAACATGTAACATGGACTGGAGAGATGGTTCAGCCATTATGAGCATGTACTGCTCTTCCAGAGGGCCTGAGTTTGGTTCCCAGCACCCACATCAGGTGGCTCACAGCCACTTGTAACTCCAGTTCCAGGGGATTTAACACCTTTGTTTTCTGGACACCTGCATGCATGTGCAGAAATTTACACACAGGCAGAGACATAGTCACAAAATTAAAATAAATCTTAAAAAAGAAACATATGACATCAAGGTAAATATTAGTTCTATGATAAGTGAGGATCCTGAAGAGAAGGACTGTAAGGTTATGGTGCACTCCCCCCGGAATGAAAGGCCACGAGGTCTAAGTTCTTCGGAGCAAAGTTTAATTCAGGGTAGCCGGGGCTAGGCTCAGGGGATAGGTAGAGCCAAGCACAGAATGGCATCCAGCTTGGGAATTTAAGGAAGGTGGGAGTGGGATTCAGTGAGAGTGGGGTGGGTTGGAATCTGGAATCTGGCTTCCGAAGGGTGAGGGGCAAGGTGGAAGATTCCTGAGTAATAGGTGGTGGCCTGCTTTAGCATAGCCAAAGGCTATGCCTGGTAGAGCAGGTTCTAGGACCTCAGGTCTTAGGTGTCTCTGCATTCCAATGGGCTTCTGGATCTCAACCTGACAAGGACTAGCATAGTTTAAAAATGTTTTGACAGGAAGGATTTCAATTCCTACATTCATTTTTTTTTACATGGTTGGTTAAAAAAAAAAGCAAAAGAGCTGATAAGCAGATGCAGCTATTCAGAGCAGGCTGTGACCTTGAGCAAAAACACTAATCTTAGAATGATGTTGGCTGGGGAAGAGAGTTTATCATGTGATGGTTTTACTAATTTTTTTTAAAGATGGGACATTTCTGGCTTCATTTAACCTTGATAGAAAAGATAGAATATTTGATTTTCATTTCCCATAATTCCCCCTCTTTTCTTTAAATTTAATTCACATAGTCTGACTTTCTGATTCTGAGATTCTCATTAGCAACATTATGAGAAAGAGTAGCTATTTTTCCAGTTATTGCTGGTTCATTGATCATTGAATTAGCCCTTGTATGCCCAGATTACATACCATCCAACTGTAATCGTAACCTTTACAATGATAACCTTCATTTTCCATTGTTCCATAAGATTAGAGAAAAATGTCTTTTAATTCCTGAGTTTTTGCCTGACTCATTGGGCAATGTAGTTCGTCCCTGAAGAGCCTTTGTAATTGTTCCATCAGGAACTGTGTTATTGGGAATAAAATGCAGCATCTGCTATCAGGAATATAATACCTCCCTTTTCCGCTAGCCTCAGATCAAGTGTGATCCTGCTGTCCCCAGTCAGTGAGTTGGTGGCATCCAGCTGTCAGATGTTCTTTAAAGGCATCTCTTATATAACTGATCATTCTTTGTTGATTTACCAAATGTTATTTACATTTTTACATAAATAGGTTATTTAATACATATACATAAAACATAATTGCTAATTACAGTCATGTTTATTGATGACCGCCAGAACATAGTCAATT
This sequence comes from Rhizomys pruinosus, assembly GCA_009823505.1. Taxonomy (NCBI): domain Eukaryota; kingdom Metazoa; phylum Chordata; class Mammalia; order Rodentia; family Spalacidae; genus Rhizomys; species Rhizomys pruinosus. The sequence continues at coordinate 25,704 of VZQC01003229.1, forward strand.
CAAAATCTGTAGCTCTTTAGTTTCTAGTCTTAAATCCATTTGAAACTCCCCTTGGGAACTCTTCTTTTCCTTTTTTATTGATGCTTTGTGTATTTCATACATCATCTTCCAATTCAGTTAAGGCATATATCTCCTTCCCTTCCCCTCACCCCACCCCTACCCATCTCAGATCATGCATTCTGCCATAAGTTTTCTGCATCTTTCTCTGCTTTTTTGTTTTGTTTTGTTTTCATTTTTTTAACAATAAGTGATAATTTGTGAGTACAAGCATCCTTCATGTAAAACCAATTTGCAAGCAGTTGTGCCCAAACCCACACAGCTCATGGGTCCCACCATCCAGAAGGGGGGGCTTGTATGTTCAATCAAGTTGATCAAATGAGTGTCCAGTCTATATTGTTGTAGTTTCACCATTAACCCCAATCGAAGCCCTTACATTCTACCACGCCCCCTCTTCCGCAGATTGTTCCCTAGGCTTAGAAAAGGGGCACAGGTGGATGAGAAGCAAAACACTCTACTTTCTCTGGAGCTGATGTCTTGGTCTCTAGTCAGTTCTGGCTGTTTTCTTTCATGGGCTGCCAGCTTGTCCAGGCATAACCTTTCGATCCTACTAATGAAGCACATGCAATTAGATATTTAGGTATTTAAACAGTATAATATATAGCCTTTCGATCCTACTAATGAAGCACACGCAATTAGATATATAGGTATTTAAACAGTACTAATTGTTATGGTAGGTTACTTTGGTATAGACACAGATGTTTGGATGGTATGTTAATTCATGAATTACATTTTCTTCTGTTAAGTATGGCAGGGTCTTCGTGTGGTTTATAACATCTCCTAACCATTAGAGGATGTAAGCTTGTGGCATCAGCCGTGGGTTATTCCTCCAAGGAGAGAGCTAATAGCCAATTAGATTTGGGATATACAGACATATGGCTGCCACTGCTGCACAGTATTTCCAGGCAGATGAGGTGTAGCTGGTGCTGATGGAGGAGTCTTGCTTGACTCAAGGAGACCTATATTTGCTTTATTGGTTTAGTGGCCTTTGGTAACATTCTCTGGCATTCCAGAGACCATCTGTAGACTTGCAAGTGTGATCTCCATACATCTTTCCCATGTTTATATAAGGTCTTCAACAACAGGACCTTATCGCCTCTCTTCCTGCAGATATCCCAGTTTGGAGGCAAGGACCCTTTACCTTTTGTGGGGGCTTGGATCCCCTGGCCAACATCTCCTTGGTAGAATAATCCATTGTTGATATCAGAGCTCCTGTATTAATATATTTTGTTTAAGTGCATAGCTTAAGGAGACTTTAGCATTATATTTGGTTCTGAATAGAGAATAATCCTTTTCAGAGCTTCTATGTCCATTAGTCAATTAAAGAAGGCTTATAGAGTCAACGTGGACATTAAAGGACACAGGTAATGAATGACCTCTCAGCCCTGGGATTAGCTTCACTAAGAGGAGGAAATCAGAGTAAAGTGTATAGTCAACTGAACACAGGCCTTATTCCAGTTGGGTGGCAAGTTTGAGTAGAGGCTCCCCTGTCCCCACCAGCATATATCAACTCAGGAGTCACTGAATAGAGAGTAATGGTTAATTTTGACTATGTGGGTACTGGCTTTAAGTTTCCCTCACTGGGTGAGAGAAGGGCCAGGCTGCATAGCCAGGAGCAGGAGCAACGCTCTGGCAAGTCTCATTTCCCACGCATCCTTATCTTTGAGCAAGACCAGTATAAGATTGACCCGGTGGGGTCTGTGTCTTATCCAAGGGAATTGTTTTTTCATTCTTAAAATTTTTACTGAGCTTTTGTGTATTTCATACAGTATTTCTTAGTCAAGTTTATACCTGTTCCCCCCCAGGTCAAGCCCCCCCCCCCGCACCCTGAGCGCATGGATTCTGCCATATGTTAAGTCCTATCTTGCATCTTTTTCTCTGTCTTTTTTAAAAAAACTTTTTAGATGTAGAAGTTTACTGTTTTTCTAAGTTCTTTGAACAAGTCTCTTTTTTATTTCCTTTCATTTTATATTAGTACAAAATATGCATATATACACTCTACTCATGTTACCAAAATTAGAAAGTCTGCAAATAAACTATACGTTAATTCCAGAACACGTTGAGGGATTCACATTTTAGCAGTAAAGTTGTATGCAGGTAAGAAGACATATAAATTTACATTCTTAAATTACATAGCAAGTTGGTGTTTGTTTTAATGTAGTTTTTTTTCTTTTTTGAGACAGGGTCTCCTTGTAACTCCAGCTGTCCTGGAACTCATTCTGTAGACCAGGCTGGCCTTGAACTCACAAAGATCCGCCTGCCTCTGCCTCCCAAGTGCGAGGGTTAAAGGCATGCACCACCATGCCTGGATTTTAATGTAGTTTTTAAGGAAGAAATTTATTCTTTCCCATGAGTCTTAGAACTTAGGAAAACAGAGACTTAAACTTCAAGCTATATCTAAAGTATTATCAGTCAATGTGGTATAATTTTTACTGAAACAAGTTACCCCTCTTGGTGCTAAGATCCACAGATGAGGTCCTTTGTTTTTCTGAGACTGTGTTACTTCACTTAGCATAACAGCTTCTAGCTCCATCCATTAACCTGCATAATTCAAATGTCATCTTTTCTTACCACTGCATAGAACTCCATTGTGTAGATGTACCACATTTTCATTATCCATTCATCAGTCAATGGGCATTTAGGTTGTTTACATTTTCTGGCTATCGTGAGTAGAGCAGCAGTGAGCATTGTTGGACAGGTATCTCTATAGTGGGATATAGTCTTTTGGGTATACACCCAAGAGTTGTATGCCTGGATCATGTGGTAGATCTGTTTCGAGCTTTCGTGGACCTTCCACACTGATTTCCAGAGTGGGTGCTGCAGTTAAATTGGGAGGATAAGGAGGTGGAGTGGGTCTGAGAGGAGATGGGGCACAGGGGTGGAAGGTCATCAAAATGCATCATGTGCCATTCTCCAAGAAGTAATGCAAATATTAATTAAAAAAGAATTTCCCCCCAAATTAAGTTATTAAAAAATCTGAGCGATGTAAGAAACAAGATCACGTGGAGGCAAATTGATGATCGTCTACAAGCCAGTTCCTGCAGAGGGGATACAGTAGGCCTGTTTTCCAAGCATAATTGTCTGTTTTTTTTTTAACTCTCAAAAGTGTTTTGCTTTGGGTAACAAATGATATGGTTACTTGAAGAAAAGAAATTACTTGGATTTGAGTACTTGGTGGTAGCAGCATAAACTAGACTAATACACTCTCAATTGGCTGCCTTGTCTGGATGTTCATGTTAATTTAGGGCATCCTTAGGCACAGCTTCTCAGTAGAGTTGTCTCAGGACAGAGTGGGCTGACACACTCCACAGCACACAGCACTGCATTGGAAGTCACTTGTGTTGGCCGAGAAAATTCCTTAGGTCCCTAACTTGTAGGAGATAAGGTTTGCCTACTCACAATTTTGAAGGTTTGTGTCCAAGGCTGGGTGGAAGCATTCACTTGGCATTTGGTGGGCGTGTCACATGGCAATGGTGGGGAGCCCATGGGGGGGCAAAAAAAGGAAAATGGGAGGGCCCTTTAAGGCCACACCTGTAATGATGTATTTCTCCCAAGACCCCAGCCCCTAAATGTTCCATTAGCAATGGTCAATGCCAACTTGGGGATGGAGTCTCTAAATATGGGCTTGTGATGGAGCCTTATACAGACTGTGGAAGTGCTCAAAATGAAATAAACCATCATGTGAGTAGATAGTAGTGAGCAGTTCTCGCATTTGAGTATGCTATAGAATAGCTTATAGGCTTGGTATAAGGCAGATGGCTGGGCCCATCCTTAAGAGTGTCTATTTCAATAGTCCTTGGAAGAAACCAAAGAGTTTTCATGTTTAGTTGGCTCCTAGGTCATACTGATACTACAAATTCAGGGCCAATTTCTTTCCTCCGCTCTCTCTCTCTCTCTCTCTCTCTCTCTCTCTCTCTCTTCTTTCTTTCTTTCTTTCTTTCTTTCTTTCTTTCTTTCTTTCTTTCTTTCTTTGTAATTGTTCCATCAGGAACTGTGTTCTCACACTTGAGCATGCTGTAGATGGCTGGGCCTCATCCTTAATAGTGTCTATTTTGCTGGGCATGGTGGGCCACGCCTTTAATCCTAGCACTTGGGAGGCAGAGGCAGAGGATCTTTGTGAGTTCAAGGCCAGCCTGGTTTACAGAGTGAGTTCCAGGACAGCTGGGGCTACAGGGAGACCCTGTATATATATATATATAGATAATATAAGATAGTATATACATAGTTTATAGATAAATATAAATAGATAAATAAAAAAAAAAAAAAATATTATATATATATATATATATATATATAAAAGACCATATATATATATATATATATATATATGAGCATCTATTTAAATAGTCCTGGAAAGAAACTGAAGAGGTTTTATGTTTAGTGGGCTCCCAGGTCATATTGATACTGCAAATTCAGGGCCAATTTCTTTCTCTTTCTTTCTTTTTTCTTTCTTTCTTTCTTTCTTTCTTTCTTTCTTTCTTTCTTTCTTTCTCTCTCTCTTTCTTTCCTTCCTTCATTTCTTTCTTTCTTTCTTTCTTTCTTTCTTTCTTTCTTTCTTTCTTTCTTTCTTCTTTCTTTCATATATTTTGCATGGTGAACAGGGAGTGTATACCATGGCAGCTATGTGGAGGTCAGATGACATCTTGCAAAAGGCAGTTCTTCCACCATGTGAGTCCTAGGGATTGAATTCAAGCTATCAAGCTTGGCAGCAAGCACTGAGCCAGTATTCTGACCCCTCAGGACCAATCGTAAGTATATTTAAGAACAAATACTGAGACTGTGTGGGAGTTGGTAAGCCCTCATCGGAACAAGCTGTGAAGAGGGCACACTGCTCCAGTGTATCTTGGGGACACGGGGCAGAGGATGCAATTTTGATTTGTTCTATACAACAGGTCCTTCATATAGGCTTGGGAAAGACAATGCCCAGAGAGCATGAAGTCACCTCCCAGTAGCCAATGGCAGACCTCCCACACCACACATTGCTCCAGCCTGTGGGGTGGGCTCAGGAAGAGGATGGGAAGGTATGTAAGTCAGCTCATTCGCCGAACATGTGCAAGCCCACAAGTACCCACAAGAGTGTATTATCTTTAAGATCTCAGAATCCTCTGAATTCTATTCTGCTGTAATTTCTTGAGGAAATCCTTACTAAATGCTGACTTTTTTTTTCCTGAAATCTTCAGCTCTCAATTTCCCCAGTCTGGTATGTGACTGTTTCCCAGTTCCTTGAGCCAGAAACCTTGACATTGTCATAACTGTCTCCCTTTCTGTGTTCTCTCTGTAGAGCTTGATGTACTCATTAGTTCCTAGAGATTGACCCTCCACACCAGGCCCCAAATCTGCCACTGTTTCCTCTGCCATGATTTAGTTCAAACATTCAAAAATGCCTCTTGAGGAATGCCATTCAGCTTGCATTCCCCAGACCACGAGAGTGTGTCTGGAACCTGTCTTAATTAGTGTCACCAGGAAGCCTCTGGTCATCAATAGCAGAGTGGAGGGTGGGGGTGGGGGAGAGATGTGTCTTAGCCTTATCCTCCACACTGTGAGAGACTGAATCAGAGCATCATGACTCTGGTACCCTAAAGGCAGGGACATTATCATCAGCGTCATTATCACTGATCTTCCAAGTTTGATAATTTTCTGGAAAGGACCCAATGATAAGCAATTAAGGCATTTTCAGTTGTATGGTCTGTGTCGTTTTGTGATGGTTAGCATTAGTTTTCAGCTTGACACAGCCTAGAATCATCTGGGAAGAGAGTCTCAGTGATTGTCTACGTTGGGTGACCTCTGGGTATGACTATGGGGATTGTGTTAAGTTAGTTGACTTGGGAAGACTCAGCCCACTGTGGCCACCACTACTCCTTAGGCAGGAGGTCTTGATGTGAACAAATGGAGAAACTGAGCTGAGCACAAGCAAGCAGCCCAGCAGTGTGCACACATTCATTTCTCTCTGCTCTCGGAGGCAGGTAGGATGTGACTTCAAGTTCCTGCCCCCTTGATTTCCCTTCAGTAATGGACTATAGCCTAGAATTGTGAGATGAAATAATCCCTCACTCTCCTGAGTTGCTTTTGTCAGAACAGAAATGATACTCAGACACACTGTGTATTGGAATCTGTTGTAGTACAAAACCAGCTGGGAAAACAGGTGAAGAAATGGATGTAGCTGGGTTCCAAACAATGGTTTCTGCAGAAACAGATGTTGGGCCAGATTTGCCCCCAAACCTTACTCATCTCCTTCCTCTCCTGGAGGGAGGCAGTGAGTCTTTGGGGGCGTATGGCCTGGTGGAAGGTCCTCAGGTCATTGGGAGTGATAGTTATTTCTTGGGATTCCTGTGGCTGTTTGTATAAGAGGGTGGTTATGAAAGGAGCAAGCCTGGCCCCACCCAGCCTCCTCTGCTCCTGCTGAGGTGGAGACTCTACTACCATCTTCCATTTGGTGAAATGTCCTCACTAGAACTGAGCCAGTGTAGGTGCTGTGTCCCTGAATCTCCAAACTGTGAGCTGAATATATGGTGCTTCTTCATAAGTAGAGTGTGTCATTTATTTTGTTACAGTCATGACCAGCCGACTAACACACACAGAGTATGCCTTTGTGAAGCTCCTTCCTTCTTTTTATAATTTTATTTATTATTTGTATTTTACGCATATGCACACACAGACACACAGACACACAGACACAGGCACACACACACACACACGAAATGACTGAAGTTTCACATACTTTTTCTGGTTTCCTGTAGGCCCAGCTGGCCCAGAACTTTGGACCAGCCTGGAATCCATTTCCAGAGAATTGTGGGAGACAAACAGTGCCTGAAGTGATAAGCTGAAGACAAATGGTGCTTGGTCCGTAGCCATGGTGTTTGGTCTCTGGCCAAAAGGCGCTGGCTAAAGAACACAGTGCGCATGCTTCAGTAACTTTTAAGATGATATGTTATGCTACCTTGTCAACTTCATGAATATAATATCTTACATAAGAAATTGTATCTATGAACACAAAACTTCTTACATAAGGAATTGTATCTATAGACGCAAAGCTGCTGATTGGCTCATTACTGGTATAAATATTCTTGGTTTCTAGGCTGTTACTGTAGTAATAGTAGCATTAGTTGTTAGTAGCGTTAGTAATTGCATGCAATTGTTAGTAGTATTAGTTAAGATGTAAATAGTATCATTAAAAGAAACTACAAGGAACAAGTTAAATGAGTGAATAATTCCTGGTCCGCCTTCGATGATTCATGCCACTGGACGGCACAAGAATGACCTGAGTCCTGGCTCTGGTTCTCACAAATTAATCTCCTGCTGGTTTCCCTCAGGAGTCAGGAGCCCCTACAGTAGTGCCAAGGGGAAATAAAGAATCTGCATTTCACCTGACACCTGCCCCAGCACCTGTGTATTGAGTCAGCTTGTTTTTCCATCTGCTGACTCCTCCACAGCTGGCTCTGTGAAGCACAGCTGGCTTTGTGCAGGGCTGATCCTGTCAGCCAGATCTACTGGTGTCCTTTCCAGCTCTTATTTCAGCGCACCCGTGCAGCCATCTTCTGCATTCTGCATGTGGGGAAGTGTTGCTGGAGTTAATTTGTTTACTAGTCTGAGAAACATGTTAAGATTATTCAAAAAGGCTGCTTGATACTTTCCTGCGCAGCAGGTAGTGAGCTAGAGACTGCCTTTTCTCTAAAAGACTAATCACCTGGTGTGGTATATTCACTGTGGTGGGCAGGACTGGGAAGGACTTTTCTGCTTCCTGTCAGAGTTCACAGGCAGCAGCACTGCTCTTTGTCATCAAGATGTTGGCACAGAGAAATGAGAGCCAGCAAGACTCAAAGCGAGGAAGGAGTGTTTATTTCATGCTGGTGCCAGGGCCCAGGAGATTCATATCTGAAGGCTGAGCCCTGAGCACTACTGTTTTAATTTCTTTGTCTCCCTTGTTTAGCAACTGGGTGTCCTATGCATCAGGGTCAGACAAGGTCATCCATGCATACATAGACATTGATTGATAAGGTCATGCTGCCTTTTGTCTTTGTTCTGGGATGATTGTTACCATACCTTTTGACACTTGGACCCCACCTCAGGGTCAAAGGGTGTCATTTTGGTTTAGATGTTGTCAGGGATAACAAACTATCCTGTTACAAGTTACAGTTGACATGTTAAGAAACATGTAACATGGACTGGAGAGATGGTTCAGCCATTAAGAGCATTTACTGCTCTTCCTGAGTTTGGTTCCCAGCACCCACATCAGGCAGCTCACAGTCACTTGTAACTCCAGTTCCAAGGGATCCAACACCTTTGTTTTCTGGGCACCTGCATGCATGTGCAGAAATTTACACACAGACAGTCACATATGCTCATAATTAAAGATAAAATAAATCTTAAAAGGAAACACATAACATGAAGGTAGATATTAGTGCTATGATAAGGGCACTGAGGAGGACTAGCATAAAATTGGATACGATTTTGGCAGGAGAGATTTCAGTTCTTACCTTTATATTTTTTTACATGGTTTATTTGAAAGGAAGCAAAAGATCTGATAAGCAGATGCAGCTATTCAGAGCAGGCTGCGACCTTGAGCACAAACGCTAATCTTAGAAAGATATTTTCTGGGGAAGAGAGTTTATCATGTGCTGTTTTTACTAAAAAAAATTTTTTTTTGGTATTTTTGAGACAAGGTTTCCCTGTAGCCCCAGCTGGCCTGCAACTCACTCTGTAGACTAGGCTAGCCTTGAGCTTATAGAGATCTGCCTGCCTCTGCCTCCCGAGTGCTGGGGTTAATGGCGTGGTTAATTACAGAGCCTGAAAGTAAGTGGTGGGTTGATGCTAGAGTCCATTAAGAGATTTACATTATAAAACATAGTTGCTTTCAGATAAAAAGAAATATAAGAATAATGTTGTTCAGCTTGCCTTTCATCTGGGGATTTGGTGTTAGCATCCACAAATGAGGGACACCATTGGCTGCTTGTTTTTCTGGGACTGTGTTACTTCACTTAGCATAATGGCTTCAAGTTCCCTCCATTTACCTGCAAAGTTCATGATGTCATCTTTCTTTACCACTGAATAGTACTCCAACGTGTAGATGTACCACATTTTTGTCATCCACTTGTGTGTTGAGGGGCATTTGGGTTGGTTCTAGCTCTTCACTAATATGAAGAGAGCTAATATGCAATAATAGTGCTAATTGCACTAATATGCAATAAACATGGATGTGCATGTATCTTTGCAGTAGGATGAGTCTTGTGGGTGTATACCCAGGAGTGGTATGACTGGGTCAGGTTTTAGGCTCATTTTGAGTCCTTTAAGTGCTCTCCATACTGCTTTCCATAATGGTTGTACAAGTTTACATTCCCTCCAGCAGTGGATGTGTGTTCCCTTTTCCCTGCAACCTCTCCAGCATTTGGTGTCTTTTGTTTTCTTGATCCTACCTAGTCTTATTGGAGTGAGGTGATATCTGAGAGTGGTTTTAATTTGCATCTCCTTAATTATTAATGATGTTGAACACTTTTTAAGCTGTTTCTCAGCAATTTTTAATTCCTCACTGTTGAAGTCTGTTCAGCTCTTTACTCCATCTTTTGAGCAGATCATTTGCTTTCTTACTTCTTTGTTTTTTTGAGTAGTCTATATATTCTTTTTTTAATTTTTAATTTTTATTTATTTCTGTGTGTGTATGAATGTACTGTCTGTATGCAAATCTGTGCACCCGTGTCGTGCAATGCCGCGGAGGTCAGAAGAGGGTGTCGGATTCCCCTGGAACTGGAGTTCTCCTGGAATTGGAGGTTCAGACAGTTCTCGGCCACCATGTGGGTGCTGGGGATCGAACCCGGGTCCTCTGTAAGAGTGGTCAGCGCTCTTAACCACTAGGCCATCTCTTCAGCCCAAGTCTATATATTCTTGACATTAATGCTCTGTCAGATGAATCACTGGTGAAGATTTCCTCCCACTCTGTGGGTTTTCTCTTCACTTCCTTGATTGTTTCTTTTGCTGTACAGAAGCTTTTGAGTTTGATGAGGTCCCATTTGTTGACTGTTGACCTTATTTCCCGTGCAGCTGCTGTCTGATTTAGAAAGTATTTTCCTACGCCCATGTCTTATAGGTTGTTACCAACTTTTTCTGCTATCACCTTCAGGGTTTTGGGTTTCATGTTAAGATCTTTGATCCACTTGGAGTTGATTTTTGTACAGGGTGAGAGGTAGGGGTTTAATTTTGTTCTTCTAAAAATGGTGATCCAGTTTTGCCAGCAACATTTGCTGAAGATGCTATTCTTCCTCCGTTGAGGTTTTTTTTGTCCCTTTGTCAAATATGAGGTGGCTGAAATTGTATGAGCTCAAGTTTGGATCCATTGGTGAATGGGTCTGTGTTTGTGGCCCTACTAGGCTGTTTTTATGACTATGGCCCTGTAATATAGCTTGAAGTCTGGTAGAGCAACCCCCCCTGTATTGCATTTTTCACTCAAGGTTGCTTTAGCTATTCAGGGTCTTTTGTTTTTCCATATGAATTTAGGGATTTTTTTTTCTTCCAAGTCTGTGAAGAAGCTCAGGGGATTTTGATTGAGATTGCATTTAATCTGTATATCAATTTGAGTAAAATGGACATTTTTACTACATTAATTTTTCCAATCCATGAGCATGGGAGGTCTTTCCATCTTTTGATGTCATTTTCAATCTCCTTCTTCAGGGGTTTAAATTTTTTGTTGTAGAGATCTTTGGTATCTTTGGTTAGGTTTATTCCCAGGTATTTTATTATTTTTGAGGCTATCATGCATGGGAAGTTCTTATATTCCTTCTCCACTTGTTTATTGTTGGTGTAAAGAAAGGCCACTGATTTTCTAGGTTAATTTTATAGCCCACCACTTTACTGAAACTCTTAATCATTTCTAGAAGTTTTCTGGTGGAGTTTTTAGCATCCCTTAGGTAAACTATCATATTATCTGCAAAAAGGGATAGCTTAACTTCCTCTTTTCTCATTAGTACTCCTTTAATTTCCTTCTCTTGTCTTATTTCCCTAGCAAGCATTTCAAGCACTATATTTTAGAGGAGTGGCAATAAGGGGCAACCTTGCTGGGTTCCCGCCTTTAAGGGAAATGGTTCCAATTTTTATCCATTTAGGATGATGTTGGCAGTGGGTTTGCTATATATGGCTTTGATCATGTTGAGGAATGTTCCCTTCAGTCTGAGTCCCTCTAGGACTTTAAACATGAAGGGATGCTGAATGTTGTCAAAGGCTTTTTCTGCATCAATTGAGATGATCATGTGGTTTTTGTCTTTCTGTCCATTTATGTGTTTTATGATATTTATTGATTTATGTATGTTGAAACTTCCCTGCATCTCTGGTATGAATCCAATTTGGTCATGATGGATGATCTTTTTGATGTGGGTCTGTATGTGATTTGCAAGTATTTTGTTGAGAATTTTTGCAGCTATGCTCATTAATGAAATGGTTCTATATCTTTCTTTTTGGTTTTATCTTTGCCTGGTTTGGTATTAGGGTGATGCTGTTTTCATAGAAAGAATTTTGGAGAATTCTCTTTGTTTGTATCCTTCTGAACAGATTGAGTAGTGATGGTTGTAGGACCTCTTTAAATGTTTTATAGAATTCTGCTGTGAATCCATGTGGTCCTGGGCTTTTTTAGTTGGGAGATTTTTTATTACATCCTCAATTTTCTCAAATATTATGGGTCTGTTTAAACCATCAATCTCTTCTTGGTTAAGCTTTGGTGAATGCCATGATTTCAGATATTCATCCATTTCTCTTAGGTTTTCAAATTTAATGGATTATAGGTTTTTGAAGTATTCCTATATGATGGTCTGGCTCTTTACTTTGCCTGTTGTGATGTTTCCCCTTTCATCACAAATACTATTGATTTTGAGTTGCTGTTTTTTTTTTTTTTTGTTAACTGGGATAGAGGTCTATTTTGTTTATTTTTTCAAATAACCGGTTTTTGGATTCATTGATTCTATGTATTGTTTTCTTTGTTTCTATTTCATTCATTTCTTCTCAGATTTTTGTGATTTTTTCCTGTCTTTTGGGTTTAGGGTTCATTTGTTGTTGTCTCTCAAGTGTTTTTAGCTGCATTGTTAGATTGTTTATTTCTTCCCTTTCTATTTTTTTGATGTGGGCACTTAGGGCTACACATTTCCCTCTCAAGACTGCTTTTAAAGTATCCCACAGGTTTTGTTGTGTTGTATTTTCTTTTCCATTCAGTTCCATGAATACTTTTATTTCACTCTTTATTTCTTCCCTGGCCCATTCATTGTTTAGGATTGTGTTGTTTAGTCTCCATGTATTCTTGTAGCTAGTTGGGTTTATTCTGGTGGTCATATTGAGCTTTATTGCACTGTGGTCTGATAGAATGCATGGAAAAATTTCAATCCTTTTGTATTTGTTGAGATTTCTTTTGTGCCTCAGTATGTGGTCAGTTTGGGAGAAATTTCCATAGGATGCTGAATAGAACAGTTATGCTTGGTGTTTGAGGTTGAATATTTTGTAGATGTCTGCGAGAGTCATTGAGTGTATTGTATTGTTCAAGATTCTGTTTATTTGCCCGTGATCTATTCAAGGGCTCAGTGGGTAGTTGAAGTCTCCCATATTATATTGTAGCTAGGGAGTTTGTGCTTTGTAGGTCCTGAGAGATTGTTTTTATAAAGTTGGGTACCAGAAGTTTGGTGATAGACATTTAGAATGTGCATCTGTTCATGGCTTAATTTTCTTTGGCAAGGATTGTAATGGCCTCTTTTTCTTCTGATTAGTTTTACTTGAGATCTTTCTTTGAATAAGTGATACACCGGTGTGTAAGTCAGCTATATCTGAATACTGCAAGCCCTCACTCCACGAATTATATATAATCTAATATAAAAATATAATTGATATTTTTTGAGACAAAACATTTCTGTTTTTGCACAGAAATGACACACTGGGTATTGGACTCTGTTGTAGTACAAAACCAGCTCAGAAAACAGGTGAAGAAATGGATGCAGCTGGGTTCCAAACAACCCTGTCTGCAAAAACATATGTTAGGGGGCTGGGGAGATGGCTCCACGGTTAAGAGCACCGACTGCTTTTGCAAATGACTTGGGTTCAGTTCCCAGCACCCACATGGTGGCCAAGAACCGTCTTTTTTAAAAATGTGTATGAGTGTACTGTCTGCATGTAGGTTGATGCACCCATGTCCTGCCTTGCAATGCCACGGAGGTCAGAAGAGGGCATCAGATTCCCCTGGAATTGGAGTTAAAGATGGTTCTTAGCTGCCACGCGGGTGCTGGGAATCAAACCCTGGTCCTCTGCAAGAGCAGTCAGTGCTCTTAACCACTGAGCCATCTCTCCGGCCCACCAAGAACTATCTTTATTTTTATTTTATTTATTTTTTTTATGTGTATGAATGTACTGTCTGCATGTAGGTTTGTGCACCCATGTCATGCAATGCCTTGGAAGTCAGAAGAGGGTGTAGGATTCCCCTGGAACTGGAGTTAAAGATGATTCTCAGCTGCCATGTGGGTGCTGGGGATTGAATCCTGGCCCTCTGCAAGAGCAGTTGGCACTCTTAACTGCTAGGCCATCTCTCCAGCCCAGAATCATCTTTAAGCCAGGCGTGGTGTTGCATGCCTTTAATCCTAGCACTCCAGAAGCAGAGGCAGGCAGATCTCTGTGAGTTCAAGGACAGCTTGTTGTACAGAGTGATTTCCAGGCCAAGCCAGCTGGGGCTATAAGGAGACCCTGTCTCGTAAAAAACAACAACAATAACAACAAAAAACCAAAAATAGATGTTGGGCCAGATTCGGCCCCAAACCTTATTCATCTCCCTCCTCTCCTGGAGGGAGGCAGTGAATCTTTGGGGGGGTATGGCCTGGTGGGAAGTTGTTGGTCATTGGGAGTGATAGTTATTTCTTGGGATTCTAGTAGCAATTTATATAAGAGGGTGGTTATGAAAGGAGAAATCCTGAAGGAAATCAAACACTTATGCAATCAAGAGGAAAGGAATGGAAAAATCCTCAGAAGTAGAATGGAGAAAGCAGAACAAAGAATATCAGACCTGGAAGATAACACAGAACAACTAAAAACCTCAGGTAAAGATTATGAAAAATTTAAAAATACACAAAAGTGGAACAACCAGGAACTGTGGGACACTATGGAAAGATCAAACCTCCGCATCATAGGAATAGAGGAAGGAGAAGAATCCCAAGAGAATGGTATTGATCAGATCTTCAACAGAATAATAAATGAAAACTTCTCCAAACTAAAAAAGGACAAACCAATACAAATACAAGAAGCACATAGAACTCCAAACAGACAAGATCAGAAAAGAAATTCTCCATGCCACATCATAGTTAAAATACTAGTCACCCAAAACAAAGACAAAATCCTTAAAGCCACAAGAGAAAAAAAGTGACCTCTAAGGGGAAACCTATCAGAATTACAACTGACTTGTCAATGCAAACTATGAAAGCAAGAAGAAAACTGGATCAAAGCATTCCCAGTGTTAAGGGACAAGAGATGCCAACCCAGGTTACTATACCTAGCAAAAATGTCAATTATAATTGAAGGAGAGAGAAAAACCTTCCATGACATAAACAAGTTGAAAGAATACATGTCCAGGAAACCAACCTTTCAGAGAATACTTGAAGCAATTCAAAGGACAGAAGAAAGGAGCAAACATCCCCAGGCACCTAGAAAGAAAAATCAATAAAAGTATAACTTCAGGAGTAGAAACCTAAACCCAAACCACAAATGGATAATAAGGCAAAAGGAAGCAACACAAACCTATGAGTCATAACCTTAAATATTAATGGACTAAATTCCCCAATCAAAAGACATAGACTGGGAGATTGGATTAGGAAACAGAATCCATCGATATGCTGTCTACAAGAAACACATCTTACCTTCTAGGACAGGAACCACCTTAAAATGAAAGGATGGAAAAAAATAGTCCAAGCAAATAGTACCAAAAAGAAAGCAGGTGTTGCTATTTTAATATCAGACAAAATAGACTTCAAAAGAAATCAGAAGAGACAAAGAAGGCATTACATTTTTATCAAAGGAACAATTCAGCAAGAAGATTTCACAATTATGAATATATATGCCCCAAACTCTGGTGCATCAAAGTTTATAAAGACAATTCTCCAGGACCATAAGTCACGCACTAACCCCAGTACACTCATAGTAGGGGACTTCAATACCCCACTGAGTCCTTTGGATAGGTTAACAGGACAAAGAATAAACAGAGAGACATCTGAACTGAATGATATGATACACCAAATGGACCTCATAGCCCTCTACTGAATATTCCACCCTAATACCAGAGAATACACTTTCTACTCAGCACCCCACAGAACATTCTCCAAAATCAACCACATACTG
>VZQC01003229.1:41883-153062 GCA_009823505.1 Rhizomys pruinosus
TGCTAAAAAATTCTACCAGAAAAACTCCTAGAAATGATTAACAGGCTTCAGCAAGATGGCAGGATTTCAGACATAACCCTTAGAAAACTTCAATGGCCTTTCTTTACACACAGAACAAGCAACTGGAGAAAAATTCAAAGAGAACTTCCCATCACGATAGCGAAACATAAGAATACTAGGAACCATAACTAACAAAGACACCAAAGATCTCTAACAAAAAATTTTTAAACTTTAAGAGAAAGAAATTGAAGAAGATATCAGAAGATGGAAACCCCCTCCCCCCATTCTTAATGGATTGGGAAATTTAATAGTAAAAATGTACATTTACAAAATTTTGTATAGATTAACGCAATCCATCAAAATTCCCAAAGTTTTTCACAGGCTTGGGAAAAAAGTCTCTTAATCATTTGAAGACCAGAAAGACCAGAATAGCAAACAACCCTGTGGTGAAAAGAGTACAACAGGGGGGGATCTCTAAACCATGAGATTCAAACTATACTACAACTGGCTATAGTCTAAAACAGTCTTGGTTCTGGCAAAAAACATACCTGTTAGACCAATGGAATAAAACTGGATTCTAGCTGAGCATCATACAATTTACCAGCTCATATTTATTACAAGGGCCAAGAAGACACAATGGGAGAAAGACAGCATCTTCACCAAGTGGTGTTGACAAATCTGGATCACATTGATAGAAGATGGAATTAAACCCTACCTTTGCCTGTGACCAAAGAGTCAACTCCAGTGGATTAAGAGATCTCTCAATGTGAAACCCAACTCTGAAGCGATTCAAGAAAAGGTGGCAGCTAATCAAGGATCATAGGCAGTTAGGAAAAGACTATCTCTAAAATCAGACAGCAGTCTGCGCAAATTACATCTGACATTTGACAAATGGGACACTCATTTTAATTCAAAAGCTTTCTGTACATCAAAAGAAGCAAATCAAGGAAGTGAAGGAAATCCAGGATGAGAGGAAACCTTTTCAGTGCAAGTGAAAATCTGCAAAGTTATGATTATGGCAGATATATAACTACTCTAAAAAACAAAGAAGAAAGAAACAAATGACCACTCAAATAGATGGAGAGAAAGAGCTGAACAGAGACTTTCAATGTGAGGAATTGAGGAGATGTCTGAGAACACCTAAGAAGATGTTCAAATCACTATTATTAAGGAAATGCAAATAAAACATTTAGGATATCGTTGTACAGTAAGACTGGTAGTATCAAGAAACAATGATACAGTGCTGGAGAGGTTGTGGGGAAGGGAGACTCATACTGCTGGTGTGAATATATAACACTCGTGCAGCACATATGGAATGCAGTGTGGAGAGCATTGGAACACTTGGAGAGTGACATTTCCACTGACCCAGCCATACCTTACTCCTGGGCATGTACCCTTCAAGACTCACCCCCTGGGTAACCACAGAGATATACATTGCACAGCCATGTTTATTTCAGTTCCCTTCACAATAGCAAGCGCAGCAAGGGAACCAACCCAAATGCCCCTCAACTGATGGGAGGATAGAGAAAATGTGGTAAATGTGGTACATCTACATGTTGGATTTCTATGCAGCAGTAAGAAAGAAGATATCATGAGCTTTGAGGGAAAATGGCTGAAGCTAGAGGCCATCATGCTGAATGAAGTAAAACAGTCCCAGAAAACCAAAACGATGAATTATGGTATCCCTTATCTGTGGTTGCTAGTGCCAAGTACCTACTTGTAAGTATTCTTGTGCACAGCCACTTGAGCTTTCATCCAAACAACAAAAACAAAAAAAAAAAAAAAAAAAAAAAAAAAAAAAAAAAAAAAAAAAAAAAGAACTGACTGAAATAGTGAACTTATGCACAAAACAAGTCAACTTCCACATGGAGAGGATTGAGAAAGTATCTGAGAGGAGAGATCTTATGAATGCCGGGAGCCAAGCTGTCAGGCATACATTGCTCACAGAAAATTACTACTTACTTATTCTCATGAGTTTTTACAAAGCCAGCTTTCAGTACCTCAGGAAGTTTATGACGTGCACTTGCTTATCTTTAGAGGAATTTATGGCACACCAACCCCAGGCCAAATTTTTTAGTGTAAAATAGGGATTCCAGTTACAGTCATACATTGTAGAAAACATTACTTAAAAACTTAAGGTTTAGCTGGTGGAGCTGCTGTTTCTGTAGAAAAATTTATAGCTAAAAGAGAAACAGAACTAATTAAGAAACTCTCCCAGGCCATGGCTTAAATCACAGCCTAAAGATAACAAATGCCCTTGGGAGGACGGGAAGATAAGGCGCCAGGGAGGATGGGAAGAAACCAAACTGAAACTTCAAAGGGAGACAATGTCTCACATCTCACAAACAAATTCTGTGGTTTTACGACCACTGCTTGTTCCTGGAGATGTGCTGATCTTGAGCAAAGTGCCATGTATAAAGTGCTTCTGGTTAGTGCTTCTGATTAATATGTAAAACTTAAACTCTTTAGTAAAAAGTGGCTTCAATGTTTCTCTGGGGAGTGTTTATTTTTAATTTTGATCTTGTTGGTCCTTTTTTCTGACATGTACTATATAAATAGTTGCTTGCTCTTAGTAAAATGCACCAGATTCAAGACCACTTTGGTGTCATGTCTGTCTATATTTTTGCCAAACCTGTGCCCTCCTTCCAACACCCTGATTCCCGCAGTCAGAGGGAAACCCCGGCTGGGTCCTCGTCTGCGTGTGGCAATGAGATAAAGCTATGTTTTTTGGCAGGAAGGGTTGGAGCTCTGGTGGGGACAATCGATATGTACTGGGGGATAGGGTGGGGGACACAGGTCTAGATTGATAAAAAAATAGTATTTTAAATTAAAAAAAAACAAAAATACAACCAAAAAAAAAAAAAAAAAAGAAAAAGAGCAAGCCTGGCCCCACCCAGCCTGCTCTGCTCCTGCTGAGGTGGAGACTCTATTGCCGTCTTCCATTGGGTGAAATGTCCTCACTAGGACTGAGTCAGTGTAAGTGCCACGTCCCTGAATCTCCAAACTGTGAGATGGTGCTTCTCTATAAGTAGAGTGTGTCATTTATTTTGTTACAGTCATGACCAGCTGAGTAACACACATAGCATATGCCTTTGTAAAACTTCTTCTTTCTTTTTGTAATTTTATGTATATGAGTGTAATTCCTGCATGTGTATAATTGAACCTGTGTTGTGCAATGTCTAAGGAGTCAGAAGAAGGCATTGGGTTACCCTGGAACTGGAGTTATGGACAGTTATTCACTGCCATGTGGATGCTGGGAAGTGTTTCCAGGTCTCTGTAAGAGCAGCTGGTTCTCTGAACTGAGCAATCTCTCTAGCCCTAAGGTCCCTTTTTCAACCCACAAACTCTCAGGGAAGGAAGTGTAGCCATATGTGTACATGGTCTGCAGTCTATACCATGAAGGTGTAAGTGACACAGGAAGACTTGCTTGTTCAAATCTTTTTAATAGAATGTTGATTTATCAAGCTGAACTGAAACATGGGATTCAGGTACAAGCAGTGGAGAGTGATTCCCCTCAATTTCTCAGGAAGGAAAACACCTGCAGAGGGAGGACTTCTTTTGGTTCCAATGAGAGATGCTTCTAAATTCTTAAGATTTTCTCAGCTAAATGTAGGAGTTCACTTAGTATTCCTTCTTGTTGTTTTTGAGTCCCATTGGGCCCCTGGAAAACAAGGACAGAATGAGGAGTATGAAGAAGAATGCAGGGAGCTCAGCCATGCCCAGGGGGTTGTGCTGCTCCATCAGCCTGTGTACATAAAAGAGTAACAGGAAGACCCCTCCTTACTCCACCCTCTGGGGGCATCTTCCCACCCACCGGGGTCCCAGAACTTACAGAGGAGCTATCTGATGAGCGTAGGAGGGCAGCTTTGGCCATATGATAAATAAAGACCAGGGCAGCAAGAATTTTTGCAAACATAATAATTCCTGTGTACTGGAAAAGCAGAAGGAATAAAGATATGAAAGTGAGTTCGGACACTTGAACTCTGGCTTTGTGGTGGACTGTCTCCCCCATCCTCTCTCAGCCCAATGGGAAAAAAGTGTCTCTCTGAGTCTTTGAAAGTGTCCAGTACGAGTGGAAAAAGTTATTATTTCCCCTCAGTGTCAATGCCCTTCCTAGGACAGGAGTCATTGCTCAGGTGGCAAGGGGGAGTCCTGAGCCTGTGGTTTGGAGTCAGATGTTGGGATGGTGAAGCTGCTGTGGACAGGAAGTGAACATGGCTTGAGACTGTGGGCAGGAACAGAGACCAGTGAGATGGTCAGAGAAGGAGGCCTGAGCTTCACGAGGGAAGAAGGGGCTTCAGAACAGCCCCTCCGTGGGGAGAAAAGACTGCACCTGCAGCCAGGGCTCCTCACCTGGGAACAGGGAGTTTTCTGTCCCCAGTGTAGACCTCTGCTGTTGCTCTGAGCCTCTGGAGGGAGTGGGGTCCTGAGAAAACCAGCTCTGCTGGACTTGGGCATTTTGAAGAGGGGGAATTGCTCCCTTTGGCTGGGGAAGGAAAAGAGCCAAGGAAGTCATCCCCAAATGGAAGTAGCTCAGCAGAGGAGGAGGAAACCATGGAATGTGAGCCAGATGCCAGTCAGGAAGGCAGGGATGGAAGTGCCTTTTGAAGCCAAAGGCACCATAAGAGAGTGAGTGTCACAAGTCAGCTTCTTCTGAGAGAAATGGCATGGACGGTCCTGTGTAATGCAGTGGAAGATTGGAAATGAGAAGAAAGTTAATAAGAAGGTGAGTTTCACGGAGCACAAGGAAACCTCTCCAAGATGCTCAGGAGGCTTCAGCACTGGCTTTTCATTACTAGATTGAAAACACATCAGCTCTGCCTCCTCAGAAAGTGCTAGAGCTCTGCAGGGTGCTTGTCACTAACTCAAGGTAAAGACCCAACAGCAGGGGATTTACTCTGTTCAAAGCTAACAAAACTAAAAGAAAACCAAGTGCAACAAGTAATCGTTACTTCTGAAACAGAGTTCTGAGTTCTAGGCCACACAAAGTACCTCAGCTGACTACAAGTTCAAACCAAGTACTATTAAGGTTACATATTTCTTCTTTGGTTGGCTTGAAAGGGTGGTGTGACTTTGGTGCCCAAGGCCCATGCCTGGCAGGTGTGTTACTCTAAATCTAAATCATGGCCAAAGCCAAGGATGGAATTGGCAGGGGCATTGGGGGTGGGTGTTACTGGACCTCTTTATTTGTCTGTGCTCCTATAAGTAACCCCTTACCCATACTCCTGTAAGTAATTCCAATAAACTCATTGATGCACCAAGTTAGACTTTGTTGATATGGTTTCTTTGTCTGCCATTAGTTCTTTGTCTTGGGTGACTAGGTGTTTTTTCATGTCTGGCCAGTAATAGTGTCATACCGATGGGGTTGGAGGAGCCCTGATATATAGGTTCCTGCCCAATATGGAGCTTCCTACCTATGTGGACTCTATGCTGAATGGAAAACTCAAGCCCAGAGGACAAGGGGGGCCACAGGGGATAGAATGACTCCAACTACACAGAAGTCGTAGCTTTCACACAGCCAGAGCCTTGTTTACAACCAGGCTGGAGAGAGCAGCAGGTGGCAGCCTGCAGAACTGATGGAAACTTTGCCAGGTCTTCTCTGATTGGGTCTATTTCTCACCTTATTTACATATCCCTATTCAGCCAATCAGATCCCAGATGACACCCATAATGTTCCATATCCTGGGATTATACAGACAGAAGATGGACTCACAGGCTCCTTCTACCTGAAGCTCCTGCCCTGGGGAAGTTCACCAGACAGGAATCTTGAAAGCTCTCTCTGCCTGTGGCCTCTGACTCTGGTAGAACATCACTTGAGCCAGCCTTCAGGGCTCCACTGACTTCTGCAAGCAGGGGGAACATTACTGCCTCAGCACCCAGGATTACATGTTTCTTCCCTCAGCATCTCTTGATTGACACCCTACAGCTTTCCAAGGGCTTCCTAGAGCTGTGGCTCTTCTCAGAGCTGTAATGGCTCCTAGCAGTCATCCTGCTGCTTTCCAGAATTCAAGCTGCTTCCCAGAATTCAAGCTGCTTCCTAGAATTCAAGCTTGTTTTACTTAAATTGCCAAACTCTATATTAAAATGTGTGTAGAGGTTGTTAATCTCAAGGGTTCTAATTCCTTTTCTATTGCTGTCAGAATCAGCATGACCAGAAACAACTTGGGGAAAAAAGGGTTTATTTGGCTTAGGTGTCCCACAGTTCCTCAGTGAGGGAAGCCAGGGCAGGCACTCAAGCAGGGCAGGAAGCTGGAGGCAGGAGCTGAAGCAGAGACCAGGAATGAATGCTGCTTACTGGCTTGCTCTTCCTGGCCCCTGCTCTGCCTGCTTTCTTAGACAACACCTGTGGGCTGGGGGACACTGCCCCCTATGGGCTGGGCTGTCCTATATCAATGAGCAGTTTAGAAAGTGTCTCACAGGCATGGCCAGAGGCCAATCTGTTGGAGGAAAAATTGAGGTTCCTTCTTTCTGGATTTGTCAAGCTGACAACTGAGGTTATCTGCACACCAGGCTAGTAACAAAGCACCTCCACTTGAACATTCCTTTCTCTCTGCCAAGTCCATACTTGGAGGGAGGGCAGGCAAGAATGAAGTCAGCAACCACAGGCAGTCTTTACCAACTGTGTCAATACAAGGCCAGTTAGAGAGAACTTGCCCTGCCTGTGATGGAATTGCTCCCTTTGGCTGGGGAAGGAAAAGGGCTAAGGAAGTCATCCCCAAGTGGAACTAGCTCAGCAGAGGAGGAGGAAACCATGCTGCTGTGTACAGTAGAATCAGAGAGAACTCAAGGAGCCCAGGGTCCGAGTGAACCGGATGGCCAGATGCAATGGAAATCTTTGAGTGGAGAAGGGAGGAACTTCTGTCTGTTCAAGGGACCTGACTGCAGTGGTAAGGACAGCTGTGAGGAGCCAGTGTGGGGGCCGAGGAGCAGGGGAGGCCACTCAGTAACCGAGATGACAGACTCAGTTGGACCAGCATTTCAATGGGGAAGGTGGGGAGGATGATTGGAGCCTGGATGCTTTTTGAGGGAAGAACCAGTAGCATTCCCTGAGTGATTGGTTGTGAGGTGGGAAGGAGACAGTGTCAGTGATCATTCCGAGATCCCAGTGGAGGGGGTGTTGGCATCATTAGAAGTAAGAAAGCAAGTAGAGAAGGTTTAGGAAGGAACCTGGGAAACAGATCTGGAGTGAACATTTTGACTTGATGTGCTGTGTGGTCTCTGTAACAGAGTGGACTTGGAGAGAGAGGATTGTCTGAAGCTGTGTGCTCAGGGTCTTTGTCATGGGGAAGGTGGTGTTGGATGTCCCTGGGCCTGGAAAGACTGACAAGGCAGCAGGCAGAGCAAAGCCAGGAGAGAGCCAGTGCTGGAGCTTGGATGGGAAAAGAGCTAGTGAAGGGGGAAGAGAAGAGAAGCAGCCAGTGCGGGCCTTAGAAGCCAACAGAGGGTCCTCAGACAAGAGTGACTGAGCTGTAGAGCAGCTGGGATTCTGGAGACTGGGACTGAAGTACAGGGGGAGGAGTTTCAAGAGGAAAGGAGAGCAGAGAACTGCAGACAGTGAGTGCAGACAAGTGTTTGGCAGACTTTTTTCTGCAGAGGACTAAAGACACAGAGCCCTATGGATTAGTTACTGTTCTGTTGCTGTGATCAAATACCATGGCCAGAAGCTACATCAGGAAGAAAGTTTATTTTGGCTGAAGGAGTCAGAGAGTTAGAACTCATAGTGGTGGGGTTGGCAGGGCAAGAAGTGGCCTGCAAGGACCTGGGAGCAGGAGGCTGAGAGCTCACAGCACCCACTACATGCAGAAAGGGGAGACGGGAACTGGGAGCTCTGAACTCCCCAAGCCTGTCCCCAGTTTGTACTGTCTCTAGCTTTCACGTTTTAAAAGTTCCTAATTCCCCCTAATGCCACCAATTGGGGATATTTCTCATTCCAACCACTTAGGTAGCAACTGACAGGAGAATCAAGTCCAAGAGAGGATTGGTGTGTGTGTGTGTGTGTGTGTGTGTGTGTGTGTGCTAGTTTTAGTATATTTCTAGGCTAAAGGACAAGCTTCAGGAAAGGGAAGAGAAGTATCAATGTAGAAGAAGGATGTGGAAGAGGAAGAGGCTGTGTTTGGTCGGCAGGTGAGGGATAGCATTTATAGGGAACACAAAAAGGTCATGTAGACGGACAGGAACACAACTTCTAGAGCAAGGACCAGCCATCACACACAGCAAAGAGTCTCTTCCTCCCTCCACCCCAGAACTCTAATCAAGTTCTATTGACCCAGAGGAGGTGTCCACTCTGCAAAGAAATTGTCTCCCTTGTAAATCTTACTTCCATACTGCAGAAAAAATTTTTATTCAGCAGAAGAATTTTTTTATTTTGTTTTGTTTTATTTTTGAGACAGGGTCTCCCTTTTAGTCCCAGCTGGCCTGAAGCTTGCTATGTAGACCAAGCTGGCCTTGAACTCACAGAATTCACCTGCCTCTGCCTCCTGAGTCCTGGGATTAAAGGTGTGCTCCACCATGCCCAGCCTAAGATGGTTCTTAGCTGTGATGTGGGTTCTGGGAATTGAACCCGAGTCCTCTGCAAGAGGAGTCAGTGCTCTTAATTGTTAAGCTATCTCTCCAGCCCCAGCAGAAGGCTTTTTTCTGGGGGTCGGGGGGTAATTCAGTTTATTAATGTGTTGGGAATCACTGCCCAGTTATGTTAAGCAGAGGAATTAATTCAAATCTCCATTTTGAAAATGAATAAAACCACCATAACAATACAAAATCATTATGAATTATTTTGTCCTTCAGTGTTTAAACATTATTTGCAGAATAATTTTTTAAAAGAATTTAGAGATGGGTCTCCTGTAGCCCCATCCCTTTTGAAACTTGCTGTGAGGACCAGGCTGGTTAAAATCTCTCCCTTCCCAAGACCAGCAAACTGGATGGATTACTCCCCACTGGGCAGACAGTCACCCCACCCACCCAGAGACTTTACAAATGAACAGGTTATACCACAGCATGCATCCTGAAGCCCGCATCCTCTGGTTTCTTCTTGGCATCCTCTGGTTTCCTGCTTGGTCCTTTGATGTCCTTAAAAAGATAACAGTTTTGAATAAAGCAAGATTTTTAGAAGTTTGGCTGAGTAAGAAGCAATTCCTGAAGTGTAGAATACTGAACCCAAAGAGGTAGAAAGTTCTGGTGTGGGATGAGGGAGGAAGAGTCTTTATGCAGTGTGCCCTAAAGCAGAACAACCCACTTGGTTGGTGGCATTGGGAAATAACCTGTTTAGGTAGTCATTTTTAGCCAATCTCTAATTCAAATGTTGTTGAAGGGAGCAGCTTATAAAACTGAAGGATTTACAAGAAATGGCTGAAGTTTAGTTTCACATACTTTGTTTGCCTGTGGGCCCAGCTGGCCCAGAACTGTAGACCAGCCTGGAATCCATCTTGCAGAGAACAACAGGAAGCCCCCTCTGGATTCTACCCTCTGGGGGCATCTTCCCACCTACTAGGGTCCCAGGACTTACAGAGGAGCCATCTGATGAATGTAGTCTGGCAAGGATGAACCAAGGAACAAGAGAGACTGCGGTACAGAGCGTTACACCATAAATAAAAGCAATTCCTGAGATCTGGAAGCAGAGGGAATGAAGACATGAAAGTGAATTAGGACACTTGAACTCTAGCTTTGTGGTGGACTGTCTCCCCCATCCTCTCTCAGCACCCCAGAGGATAAAAATGTTTCTCTGGGTCTTTGAAAGGGTCCAGTATGAGTGGAAAAAGAGTTATTATTTCCCCTCAGTGTCAATGCCCTCCCTAGGACAGGAGTCCTTGCTCAGGTGGCAAGGCAGAGTCCTGAGCCTGTGGTCTGGAGTCAGATGTTGGGATGGTGAAGCTGCTGTGGACAGGAAGTGAACAGGGCTTGAGACTGTGGACAGGAACAGAGACCAGTGAGATGGTCAGAGAAGGAGGCCTGAGCTTCACGAGGGAAGAAGGGGCTTCAGAACAGCCCCTCCGTGGGGAGAGAAGACTGCACCTGCAGCCAGGGCTCCTCACCTGGGAACAGGGAGTTTTCTGTCCCCAGTGTAGACCTCTGCGCCTCTGGAGGGAGCCAGGCCCTGAGAAAACCAGCTCTGCTGGACCTGGGCATTTGAAGAGGGGGAATTGCTACCTTTGGCTGGGGAAGGAAAAGAGCAAAGGAAGTCATCCCCAAATGGAAGTAGCTCAGCAGAGGAGGAGGAAACCATGGAATGTGAGCCAGATGCCAGTCAGGAAGGCAGGGATGGAAGTGCCCTGTGAAGCCACAGGCACCGTGAGAGACATGAGAGTCAGGAGTCAGCTTCCTCTGAGACAATGGCATGGTCTGTCCTGTCCGGTGCAGTGGAAGTCAGGAAATGAGAAGAAAGTCAACAAGAAGGTGAATTTCATGGAGCGCAATGAAAGGTCTCCAAGCTGCTCACAGGGAGGCTTCTGCACTGGCCTTTTGTCCCTAGATTGAAAACACACCAGCTCCGGCTCCTCAGAAAGTGCTAGAGCTCTGCAGGGCAGAATGATTGGAGCCTGGATGCCTTTTGAGGGAAGAACTAGTAGCATTCCCAAAGGGATGGTCTGGGAGGTGTGAGGGAGACAGTGTCAGTGATTAGTCAGAGATCCCCCACCCCCAGTGGACGGGGTGTTGGTATCCTTAGAAGGAAGAATTCCAGTAGAGAAGGTTTAGCAAGGAAACCTGGGAATCAGATCTGGAGTTAACATTTTGACTTGATGTGCTGAGTGGTCTCTGTAACGGAGTGGACTTGGAGAGAGATGATTGTTTGAAGCTGTGCGCTCAGGCTCTTTGTCACAGGGAAGGTGGTGTTGGATGTCCCTGGACCCGGAGAGACTGACAAGGCAGCAGGCAGAGCAAAGCCAGGAGAGAGCCCGTGCTGGAACCTGGATGGGAAAAGAGCTAGTGAAGGAGGCAGAGAAGAGAAGCCGGCCAGTGCAGGCCTCAGAAGCCAAGAGAGGGTCCTCAGACAAGAGTGACTGGGGCTGTAGAGCAGATGGGATTCTGGAGACTGGGACTGAAGTACAGGTGGAGGAGTTTCAAGAGGAAAGGAGAGCAGAGAATTGCACACAGTGAGTGCAGACAAGTGGTTGGCAGACTTTTTTCTGCAGAGGACTAAAAACATAGTGCCCTATGTATTAGTTTCTGTACTGTTGTGATCAAATACCATGGCCAGAGGCTACTTCAAAGAAACTATTTTGGCTGAAGGTTTCAGGGGTTTAGAGCTCATAACAATGGGGTCGGCAGGGCAAGAAGTGGCCTGCAAGGACCTGGGAGCAGAAGGCTGAGAGCTCACAGCTCCCACCACATGCAGAAAGGGGAGACGGGAACTGGGAGCTCTGAACTCCCCAAGCCTGTCCCCAGTGTTGTACTTTTTCCACCCTTCACACTGTAAAAGTGTCCCTCAATTGATGAGTGCATAATGAAAACGTGGTTCATCTACACAATAGAGCTGTAACAGTGGTGAAGAAAGACCACATCAAATGTCCAAAGCTTCAATAAAAATTGGCTTTGGAAAAAAAAAAATAAAGACAACATCAGGAATTTTTCGGGTAAATGGATGGAAGTAGAAGCATAATACAGTCCCAGAAAAACAAATGACATATGGTATCCCTCATTTGTGGGTCCTAGCACTAAATCGTTATATGTAAGTCAAGGCTGATGCTACTGTAGATAGAACTTGAAGTTTTTGTCTCTCTTTTCCCAAGTTCTAAGACTTATGAGAAGGAACCTAACTCTTCTTTGAAAGTACAATAAAACATACATCAACTTGCTATGAAATCTGGGAATGTAAAGTTATATTTATGTGCCTGCATGCAAAATTACTGTTAAAATGTGAACCCCAAACATGTTTTGGAATTAACCTATAACTTATTTTCAGACTCTGTCATTTTGTTATATATATATATGCAGTGTATATACATATTTTGGAGTAATATAAAATTAAAGAGAACAATGACAGCAACAAAAGAAATAGAAGTATAATAACTATGAGGAACTCTTATACTCCTCAAACTAAAAATCTGTAATTGTCTTAGAACATAAATTTGAAATTCCATGTCTATTACAATTTCTGATCATTGACTACTGGCAAAACTATACTACCATGCTTTAACAATTGCTTGAAATTTGTCAATGTTACTACAATGTGAGTAATAAATAAATAATAAATAAATAAATAGGAAAAAAGTTCCTAATTTCTCCAGAGTGCCACCAATTGGGGGCATTTGTCATTCAAACAATCACCAGTAGTAACTGACAGGGGACAGGTCCAAGAGAGGATCGGTGTGTGTGTGTGTGTGTGTGTGTGTGTGTGTGTGTATGTGTGTGTATGCTTGTTTTAGTATGTTTCTAGGTTAAAGGACAAGCTTCCAGAAAGGGATAAGAACTATTGATTTAGAGGAGGGATATGGAAGAAGAAGAGGCTATGTTTGGTTGGCAGGATGGAATAGCATTTACAGGGGACACAAGAAGCTCATGCAGAGGGACACAACTTCTAGAGCAAGGACCAACCATCACACACAGCACAGTGTCTCTTCCTCCCTCCACCCCAGAACAATAATCAAGTTCTGTGGATCCAGAGGAGGTGTCCACTCTGCAAGGAAATTGTTTCCCATGGAAATCTTACTTCTGTAATGCAGAAGAATTAAAAAAAAAATAATTTTGAGACAGGGTCTCCCTGTAGTCCCAGTTGTCCTGAACTTTGCTCTGTGGACCAGGGTGGATAAAATCTCATCCATCTCCCTATCTCTTGAGATACAAAATGATGAGCTATAAAAAATTCTTTACTCAGGAATATTAACCTACTATGCCTGCTTCAGGCATACAAAGAGCAGCTTCCATGTGTAAGACTCAAGAATGCAGAGACAATTAACTTTGCTTCCATATAAGGTGAGGAGGCCCAAAGTTCCAACAGTCAGAGCTGAGATTCATCCTTTTGGAATTTTTGCCCATTTCCCTCAGCTGCTGCTAAACTGCTAACCTCTAGCTACTGTAATTGGCTTGCTTGCTTCCCATGTCCCCACTTGATTAGTGATTTAGACAAAGAACTGCTTGGTTGTCCAAGGTCCTTATAAAGTCTGTGTAACCAGTTCCTGGATTCTCCATTCCTTCCAAGCTGGGGTTGGCCTTAGCATTGTAATTAAATTAAACCAAAAAATAAATTAAACTAAACCTTACTTTAAACTCCATGTGGTCTAGTGAGTGGTCTCTCCATTGCAGCCTTACAACACCTCTGCCTCCCAAATCCTGGGATCAAAGGCAGGCACCACCACACCTGGCTTGCAGCAGAATTTGTATACAAGTTTTCAAAACAGAAACATATTTTCACTCTTCCCAAGACCAGAAAACTGGATTGATTCCCTCCACCGGGCAGACATTCAATCCCCAGAGACCTTACAAATTGACAGGACCTACCACAACAGGCATCCTGAAGCCGGCACCCACTGGTCTCCTGCTTGGTCCTTTGATTTTGTTTAAAAGTAACAGTTTTGAATAAAGCAAGATTTTAAGAAGTTTGGGTAATAACCAAACAAAAAATAGGTAGATAAGTCTGGTGGCAGATGATTGAGGTGTCTTTATACAGTGTGCCCTAAAGCAGAAAAATGAATCTGGATTGGTCGTGTTTGGAAATCACGTGTTTTGGTAACCATATTTAGCCAATCTCTAATTCAAGTGTTGTTGAAGGGAGCAGCCTATGAGGTTCAGTTTTGTGTTTCTCTAACAGAAGGATTTACAAGAAATGACTGAAGTTAATATACTTTGTCTGTTTCTCAGCAGACTTTGTCTGTTTGCCAACAGATTTTGTCTATTTGCCTGTAGGCTCAGCTGGAAGGAAGGGCCTAAGTGCTGGCTCTGGTTCTCATAAATTAATCTCGATGCAGCTTTTTCTTTTTAAATATTTTTTTATTAATTTTATTTATTTCTGTATGTGTATGAATGTTCTGTCTGCATGCAGGTCTGTGCACCCGTGTCGTGCAATGCCACGGAGGTCAGAAGAGGGTGTCGGATTCCCCTGGAACTGGAGTTCTCCTGGAATTGGAGTTTCAGACGGTTCTCGGCCGCCATGTGGGTGCTGGGGACCGAACCCGGGACCTCTGTAAGAGCGGTTGGTGCTCTTAACCGCTAGGCCATCTCTCCAGGCCCCCTTTTAAAATATATTTTTATTGAAGTTTTGTGCATTTTTTTTTCTCTTTTTTTTTTTTTATTGATGCTTTGTGCATTTCCATACATCATTTTCCAACTCAATTCAGCATATTCCCTTTCTCTTTCCCCCTATTCCCCATCCCATCCAGATCATTGCATTTTGCCAAAACTGTCCTGCACTTTCTCTCAGTTTTTTTTTTTTTTTCATTTTTTAAGCTGTAAGTGATATCCATGAGTACAAGCTTCTTCATATGATAAAACCAATTTTGCAGGCTGTTGTGCCCAAACCCCCAAAGCCCCCCCCCACCATCCACGGGGGGCGTGAGGTTGTATTGCATTTCATGCATAAATTTTCTCAGTCCAATTTGACTCATTTCCCTTTCCAATGTCCCACACCCCCACACCGAGTTCACGCATTACTGCTTATCTGCCATGGTCCATCTTCTCTGAGTCTTTTGAAAAGTTTTTCAAAGCAGAGGATCACTGCCTTGGCAGAAACTTCGTGTTTCAGAATGGTCTTGACCCAGATCGTTTTTTTGTCTGTTGTTGTTCCCTCCAGTTTATATTACTTCACTTAGTGCATATATTTATGCATTGTAGACCCCAAAATGAGCGTTACCTTGGGAGACCCCCCCAAGGCGAGGATTGCAGAGACAAATCTCTATGCAAAAGCAATAGGCTTAATTTGCCGGCAGGCTGGGATTTCGCCTGTACAGTGGGGAAAGGCAGAACCATGGAACAAAACCCAGTACTCAGCTTTTATATATTTTGAGCAGTTACAGATACAGCAATGCAATGAGTCATTTCTTCATTGGTCATTCAGAAGTGACCTTTACACAGATTGTTACTTTTGAAAATGGGTGAAATACTTAGTATGTTGTTATGCAGAGTGTCTCTGGTCAGCCTAGGTGGCTCCTATGAGACCCTCAGGGTGGCTCCTTACTGGAACTGCAACCAACAGTGGCTTCCTGTTATTTTGCCTGCCTGTTAACCTATTATTCACTAACCTGGGGAGGGGGCATGCTATTTTGCAATAGGTAGAGTTGTTTATCAAGATGAAAAATTCCACTGGCCTCCCCTTCTGTCCTTCTTCCCCCCTTTTTCTTGAAATGCTCCAATCCATGCGAGCACGGATTATATCTCAGTTAAATTTAGTCATAATCTGGACCATGTTAATGCGATCTTTAACAAACGCAATCAAGCGACTTAGGACACAGTGTCCGAAGGTCAGAATTTGCATGAGGATAAGCATTGGTCCCAGCAGAGTGGAGTACAATGTTAACTGAGCATGGCATCTGTGGGTACACTGGTGGGGCCATCAGCAAACAGATGGCTACTAGTATATTTCTTTAAGGGGCCTGGTGGAAAACTCTCAGTAAGGGGAAAATGGTCATAGATTGACACTCTGGAGGGATGGACCATCTAGTAGGTCCCTTGGATATTCTGGGAAACTCAGACCTACCATTCCAGTCCTTTCGATATGAAAGGGAATGGGACCTGTTTCCCTCTCTCTTGTATCTGCTTCAGACTGAGGGGGGACGAAGTCTCTAGGGAACAGGTGTCAGGGCTGAAGGTTTTGTTAGCATCTGGGTCCTCTCCCATCTGTGGCGTTCTAGTTGCCAGGCTTTTGGTCCAGAAGTCAATAGTGGCCAGTAGTTATGTACAGTTTTTCTGTAACTTGAAAAGACAAGCTGTTAAGCTCTTATATGAGTGTACCAGTGCAGAAACTTCCCAGTACCAAAAAGCGGCCTTAAGTGGGTGACATTAGTGATGGAAGGTCCCTGTCTAGAATTTCCAGAGGAANCCCCCCCCCCCCCCCCATCCCAGATCATGCATTCTGCCATAACTGTCCTGCATCTTTCTCTCAGTTTTTTTTTTTTTTTCATTTTTTAGCTGTAAGTGATGATCCATGAGTACAAGCATTCTTCATATGAAACCAATTTGCAGGCTGTTGTGCCCAAACCCCCAAAGCCCCACCATCCAGCGGGGGGTGAGGGGTTGTATGTGCATTTCATGCATCATTTCTCAGTCCAATTTAGACTCATTTCCCTTTCCATGTCCCACACCCCCACCCGAGTTCACGCATTCTGCCTTATCTGCCTGGTATCTTTCTCTGAGACTTTGAAAAGTTTTTCAAAGCAGAGGATCACTGCTTTGGCTAGAAACTTAGTGTTTCAGTGGGTCCCAGTTCTTCTGTTGCTGTTCCCTCCAGTTTATATTACTTCAACTTATGCATATATTTATGTCATGTAAGACCCAAAATGAGCGTTACCCTTGGGAGACCCCCAAGGGAGAGATGCAGAGACAAATCTTGATGCAAAAGCAAGAGGCTTAATTTGCCGGCAGGCTGGGATTCGCCTGTACAGTGGGGAAAGGCAGAACCTGGAACAAACCCAGTACTCAGCTTTTATACATTTTGAGCAGAGCAGATTACAGCTACAGCAATGAGTTATTTCTTCATTGGTCACTCAAAGTGACTTTTACACAGATTGATTACTTTTGAAAATGGGGAAATACTTAGTATGTTGTTATGCAGGTGTTCTGGGGGGGTCAGACCCTCAGGGTGGCTCCTTACTGGAACTGCAACCAACAGTGGCTTCCTGTTATTTTGCCTGCCTGTTAACCTATTATTCACTAACCTGGGGAGGGGCTGCTATTTTGCAAGGTAGAGTTGTTTATCAAGATGGAAAATTCCACTGGCCTCCTTCTGTCTCTTCATTCCCCCCTTTTTCTTGAAACTGCTCCAATCCTGGAGCAACGGATTATATCTCAGTTAAATTTAGTCATAATCTGGACCATGTTAATGCATCTTTAACAAACGCAATCAAGCGACTTAGGACACAGTGTCCGAAGGTCAGAATTTGCATGAGGATAAGCATTGGTCCCAGCAGAGTGGAGTACAATGTTAACTGAGGCATGGCATCTGTGGGCACTTGGTGGGGCAGTCAGCAAACAAGATGGCTACTAAGTTACATTTCTTTATAGGGCCTGGGTGGAACCTCAGCTAAGGGGAAATGGTCATAAGATTGACAGCCTCTGGAGGAAATGGACATCTGTAGGTCCCTTGGAATTCTGGGAAACTCAGACCTAACATTCCAGTCTTTCGATTACAAGGGAATGGGACGCTGTTCTCTCTCTTCTGTATCTGCTTCAGAGCTGAGGGACGAAGTCTTGAGGGAACAGGTGTCAGGCTGAAGGGTTAGAATCTGGTCTCCCATCTGGGCCATTCTAGTTGCCAGGTATTTTGGTCCAGATCAATAGTGGCCAGTAGTTAGTGTACAGTTTTTCTGTAACTGAAAAGACAAGCTGGTTAAGTCTTATATGAGTGTACCAGTGCAGGAACTTCACAGTACCAACAGGAGGCCTAGTGGGTACATTAGTGATTGGAGGGTCCCTGTCTAGAATTTCCAGAGAAAGAGAGGACCTGTACTCTATCTATTCTGAGGAATTTGGAAAAAGTATTTTTAATACTCAGGGCTCCAGAATACTCAGAGCCAGCTTAACCATGACTTGTTTCTGAGTTATTTTTTAGCATGGCACAGTAGATTTTTCACCTATCTCTATGGTATTTCATTGAACATAGTTTCCTGTTGGGGTGTTTAAAACCACACAGCTCAGATAAATTAAATTAATTTTGGTGTTAAGGTCAGTTGAGAATCTGGTCCTTAAGGGTCATTCAGGCCTTGTGCCTGGATCTTTTTACCAGTTCCATCTACATGAGGACAAAGTCAGGTCTTGCTTGACCAGAGCTTCCCTTTGAAGCATGAGGAGCTTCTCCTCTATACCGACTTTTCTCCTTTGACTAGACACTGGCCAGAAGAAGTCCTCTAAAGTGAATCTCCAAGACTTCCCTGGCTCAGGATGACTGGTGACTCACTTCACAGGATATGTACAAATGTGCTGATGCAGGACCCTAGGACTTAATTTGACCTTAGAGGGTAAGGGCCAAAAGACTGTCCCTTTAAATCCCTCTTGCCAAATCAGATTGGAGCTTTAAGTATGGTTGTTAAACCTCCAAGACGGTCAGTTGAATGCTTTCCTACATAACACATAAATAAAGCTTGAACATTGACTTAAATATTCTTTATAAATTCCTAATTGCTGTTGCAAAACATTCTGACTAATAGTGAAAGCTCACGACAGGAGCCTGAAGGTAGTAACTGCAGCAAAGGCTAGGAAGGGATGCTGCTTACTGGCTTGTGTTGCTGGCTCACGTTTAGCTTATTGTATACAATGTAGAAATATCTGGCCAAAGATAGCATTGCCCACAATGGGCTCAGGCCAGTCTAATGAAGGCAATCATTGAGGTTTCTTAGCCCAGGTGTGTCAAGTTGGCATTAAACCTATCCAGTAAAGCACACAATCTGTTCTTTAACATAGTCCAGGAAACAAACCCAAGATAATAAAGAGGCTAAAAACAATACCTTCTAGGACTATCTTAAATGATGGCCACGTTACTTATCCCCAGATTTTAAATTACAGCTTTGAGAAGAAAAAGGAGGGGAGGGCATTAACACATACCTACAGAAGGCAGGAAATACTTAAATCAAGCTCACCAGAATTGGTTTCATTCGGATTGTTCTCATGTGGTCCCCAGAAGTGAAACCTAATTTTTCTTAAAAATATTAAAAGTAACATGTGCCAAGTATAACAGATATATAGCAGAGTTATAGAAGCTAATGTACCAACAGCAAGTCACAATAAACATATAAGAAACTAAAGACTAGATCTGGGACACATTTAAAGAAAACAAAAAGTATGTTTCACTTTAAGTAAAAAATAGAGTTTATAATCCTTACCAAGTGATTTTTAACAATGTTCATTCTATTAATCCATTACATCCATAGGGTGCTATGTTTGTAATTCTTGCCAACTGTAGCATTTTGTAAGTAACCCAGAATAAACACTTTTATCATAGATGTAGCTAATGATTATTAATTCTTTTTAAAGGACCTAAAGTTTCCCCCAAATTTTATTGCATGCTATTGATCCCATCAGACCAAAAGCACTTGCCAAACTGAATAAGTTACAAAGTAAATAATTTTGGTTCACATGAAAATGTACATTGTTCTCAAAATTCAACAGTTACTAATTTACGGAACATGGTTTTTCATGTGAGCTGTTTTTTTAAAATATCAGCATGTGAATTTGGATATTTTATCTAGCAGCTACACATTTATTCACTAAGAAATTGTGCATTAATTTTTTTCTAACCTTACCTTAAATTTTAAACTGCCTTAAGGGGGGGGGAACAGTACAAACAAACAAACAAACAAAACTTCAAAGGGCAGTTCGAATCCTGAAATCCAAATGACCTATTTAATACTCAAGTCTAAGACAATTTTTAAAAAAATTTTGAATATCTTTTATTTTACCCTTGAATATCAAACTCATTGATAGTCATAAAATCAATTTTTATAGACTGTCCACATGTTGCTTAGTACTGAGAGTCTCCAGCTGTGGAACACAATTTCTTGTATGTGCTATAACCACATTATAGAATTCTTAAAAGCAAACAGTACTTTATACCCATACTCATACATAAGGTTTTAAAACTTAAACTTATTGAAATATTTTAACAAGTGGTAAAAAACAGAATTATATATCCATTTTGTACTGAAGGCTAGCCATAACTAAAGTCACAATACAATAATTAAAGACAGTTTCACCAAGGAAGAAGCTAAAGAATAAGGTGTCAGGAAACATTCAGTCCTACCAAAGCAGTACAAAACCAAAACAATTAAGCAATGAACAATACCAAAAAACATTTTAGACAGTTTTATTGGAGAGAAGAAATTGTAGTTCACAGGTATCCAGGGGAAGTCGTGTGCTATTATTTATGGCAGTACAGCTGTCCAAAGCCTGGCTAAGGAGAAGAAAAGAAAACAGACATTTGTTTTAACCATAAGGGTTAAAAATCAGGTCTTCAGAGGTCTGGAAAAACAAGTTGAAAGGAAACTGAAGTTAGAATACCTGCAACTTTAAAATAGTTTAATTTGGAGATTGAATCCAGTCTTAACAGATAACAAATAAAAACCTTTAGATAACCAGTTTAGAATTTTTCTCTGTAGGAACCTAGAAACCCGGGTTCAAATTAGGCCTTTGAAAAAGTTTAAGAGGCATGCCAAAAGTAAACTTAATTTATGTGCACAGTACAGAATGAAAGAACTTTGAAGTGGCCACTTTTAACAGAAACCAACACAGAAGAACACACATGACATGAATCTCAGATTCATGGGAGAACAGTTAACACACAGAGAGCTTGCACATATGACTTAATATAATGAGAGATTATATTAAGTCTTAATAAGACATATGACTTAATATAATGAGAGATTCCCTTTTTTTTAAAATTTCATAGAATAACTTGATGTCAAGGCACAGAAAGTTCTTAGTTCTCCGGTCTGCTGCACACCTTGGCTGTGCAGGGCTGTGGAACCATTAATTTATCATTGTCACATTTACACACAGTCATTTAGAGTTTAAGACATTTTGTAGTTAGCTCCATTAAAAGACTTTTGTACTCCAAGCCCCCAAATGCTGGGTTGATTTCATTAAATGCTTGTTCCACCTTAACTTACAGTCCTGTTAAGGGGGGCCAGCTGCCTGGCATCTTACTATGATGGATCTTGTATTTCTAGGGGAGTGGAGCAGTGGAAGCTCTGGCTGCCTGGAGCTGGCAGCATGGGCCCTTTGTGTGCATGCTTGCCTGCACAGGACTCAGGGGAGTAGGGGATTGGAAGAAGTAGATTGTCCCATGTCCAAAACAATCATCAGTCCAAGTCCACAGAAACTAACACAAACAATTAACACAGATATCAACCATCCCTGCCACAAATGGAAAATAGAAGACAAAGATTCACTAGGTAGGAGCCTATTTACTCTGGTACCAGACACTGACTGGTCCCTCCCAGTCTCAGTCCCCATGTGGCTTGGCCAAGAAATTCCCAGTTCAAGCCCAGATGACAGGAGAGACATCATGACCCTCCTGTCCAGAACTGGAGCATCCTCCAGATTCCTTACATATGGAGGCAACAGCCTCCCAGACCGCTTGTGAGCAAAACTGAAAGTCAGAACAGAAACAAACTCCAGACAAAACAGGACAAACAAGTCAGACACAACCGCGGTACCTTCTGGAGCCCAGTCTTAGTCCTCTGAAGTCTGTCTAGGCGTCCCCACACAGGGGGTTCTCGATCCTGGATGAGCCCCCAGATGTAAGACCCAAAATGAGCCTTACCCTTGGGAGACCCCTGAGTGAGAGATGCAGAGACAAATCTCAATGCAAAAGCAAGAGGATGGGCTGGAAAGATGGCCTAGCTGTTAAAAGCACCGATCCCTCTTACAGAGGACCCGGGTTCGATCCCCAGCACCCACATGGCAGTCAAGAACTGTCTGAGACTCCAATTCCAGGAGAACTCCAGTTCCAGGGGAATCCAACACCCTCTTCTGACCTCTGCAGCATTGCATAACACGGTGCACAGACCTGCATGCAGACAGTACATTCATACACATACAGAAATAAATAGAATAATAAAAAAAAAAGCAAGAGGTTTAATTTGCCCACATGCTAGTGTTCGCCTGTACAGTGGGGAAAGGCAGAACCCGAACAAACCCAGTACTCAGCTTTTATACTTTTTGAGCAGAGCAGATTACAGCAACAGCAACGAGTTATTTCTTCATTGGTCACTCAAAGTGACCTTTACACAGATTGGTTACTTTTGAAAATGGAGAAATAGTATGTTGTTATGCAGGTGTCCTGGGGGTCAGACCCTCAGGTTGGCTCCTTACTGGAACTGCAACCAACTGTCCCTTCCTGTTATTTTGCCTGCCTGTTATTTGTTAACCTATTATCCACTAACCTGGGGAGGGGCTACTATTTTGCAAGGTGGAGTTATCAAGATGGAAAATTCCACTGGCCTCCTTCTGTCCCTTCAGTTACACCTGTACTAAAATTTTGTCTAGTTCATGCCTGAGTTTTGCCACATCTCCCCCCTGAGAGCTGTTCTCCCAGAAAGCTTCTTGACAGAGCAGAGGGTGATGATCAATCAGTCTTCCATAACTACTTCCCTGCTGATGGCAGGTTTAGTCCTTGCCTAAAGGAGTCATGAGACTGTTTCCTACTTTCTCTATGGGTTGGAGGGGAGGCTTTGGGTTTTCTACAGTAGGACTCAGGTGGAATCTACTATCATAGGGAGTTTAGTTTGAAATTGTCATATAGAGTAGAAGATACAAAATTTACAAGATTAAAAATTGAAGGTTAAGCAAGACTCACATGATTATGAGAAAAGGTGAGAGGCAGGAAGGCCCTGACCATGTGCATCCCAGGAGAGCATCCTTTGTTCTCAGATGTGTGATCTCTGTATTATTAGTAGAATGACTAATAGTTATATATTAAGAATATGGCAAGATAGAAAGGAATCAAATGGTAGAATAGATGAAAATGGGAGGTAGTGGGAGGTCATGCCTGTTGCGTACTAACAGTGCCCAAAGAAAAAGATGGTGCACAGGGGTGAAGGCACTTGCTGCCAGAGTGACAAGCTGAGTTTGATCCCTGGGATCCAGGCAGTGGGAGGAGAGAGAACCAACTCCTGAACATTGTCCTTGGACCCCTGCATAGTCTGTGGCATGTGTGTGCTTTCCCCAGTAGATCACGTGACAAAAGGGAAAAGAATGAAGGCCACCAAAGAAGAAAGTCAGAGTATGACTACTGATAGGATTAGATCTGGAATTGAGCTTTGTGTGTAACTGGTGGGTGGGACTGCCCCGCCTGGCCCGTCAGTAGCCCATGCTCAGGTTCAGCTGAAGGTCTATAGGCCTGAAGATTTGTTCCTTTTAAAGTCTGATCATTGTTTGTTTTTAAAGTTTTAGTTGCTCTAAGAATTAAAAGGAATGTGGTAACTTAAGAGTTTTAACTTATATGGCCATTTGCTTATAAGCCAACTTGCTTTGATGTGAACAGGATAGAACCTAAGCTCCCATAAATACTATCTCCTCATATAATCACATAGAAAGACTACAATTTTAAAATTACTGAATGTACCACTTGTGAATTTTACATTGGAATGTTGATGGGATCATTTTTATAGGATTAGCAATTCTTAATCCCAAATATACACTTTTCAGAACATAGCTTTTAATATCTGTAAAATGAAATGTCCTGCAAATGTGAGTCACCAGTCTTCCTGTGCAGGGAGGTCTTGTAGATCCACTAATGGGACTTCAGCCAGTGTCCAGTTAATAAGAGGAAAGTCTGCTCATGCTTCAAAAAGGGAAGTGGATGGAACTGGTGACTGAAAAGCCAAAAAGAGCCAGGGGCTCCCTCCCCCTCCAAAAAAAACCCTGAGTGACCCTTGAGGACCAGATCCTCAAGAAAACAAAAACCTTGGTTAATCTGGGCTAACTGTGTGGCCTTAAACATCCAGAAGGAAAGTATAACCATAAATAAATAAATAAATAAATAAATAAATAAATAAATAAATAAATAAATAAAATAAATAGTAAGGCCTAAGAAATTGTACTTCAGGTATAAAACTTGAGATCTTAATAAAAAGAGAAAAGAGCACAGTTGTTTTCCCTGTCTTATTGGCAAGTGCAGCTACCTTGTGGCTGCCACTGCTTTGGCCATCCTTCAAAGATTTGAAAAGACACAGCTTTTCAACCTTCCAATATGGACTGAAGTCTCATGTCTCTCCAAAAATCCTCCAAATCTTCAGTGCCAGATGGGGACTGCTGAGACATCCAGCTTGCGGACTGAGCTACTACTCGGATTTCCACTTCTTCAGAGTATAGACTGCCATTGTTGGACTACCCAGGCTGTATCATAGAGACCAGTACAGGAGTATTGAGACAGGACGTGGTGCTTACTGGACCTCATTTGGTGACGATGGGAAGGGAAAACCCCAGTGTGGAGCACAAGGGCAGAATTGTTGGTGGTTTGGGCTTGCCAAGGAGGAGCCTTCAAACATGTCATGTTTCAGCCTAATTAAAAAAAATCATAAGCTGAAGATGCTAAAACCTATGATATATGTGTGATATATGTGGCATGCATCTGTGCATATTTTGGAGTGATGGATATTGGAAGGAATAACAACAGAAAAGTCTGCATCAAAAAACTGAATGAAACGGTGAACTTCTGCTGGAAACAGTAAACTTCTGCATTGAGAATTTTGAGAGACACTGAGAAAAAGATGAAAAACATGTTTGGCAGAAGGCATGAGCTCTGGTGGAATGGGGGGGCAGAGAGGGGGGCATGGGTCTAGATTTGATTTGTAATGCAATTTGATTTGTATGAAATGCACAGATCTTCAATAAAACATTGGCAAAAACATATCTGTAAAATGGAAAGTTTTAGATATCAAAGACACAGAGCCTAATCTGATTATTGCAAGGTCTTAAGTAGGCTGAGCTGATATTAACAGTTTGGCTTTTAAACCAACTTTTCCCCTTTCAGTTTAAATTGGACATGATATGAACCTTGAAAAACCTGTTTTTAAAAGAGGAGAGCATAGGTAGACAAGCAATGGAATCGTTTTTATGTCATAATATTGTAATTGCAAGTTAAAATGGATTTTATGGCCTAGCGGTTAAGACCGCTCTTACAGAGGACCTGGGTTCGATCCCCAGCACCCACATGGCAGCTGAGAACTGTCTGAAGCTCCAATTCCAGGAAAACTCCAGTTCCAGGGGAATCCGAGACCCTCTTCTGAACTCCGCGGCATTGCACGACACGGGTGCACAGACTTGCATGCAGACAGTACATTCATACACATACAGAAATAAATAAAATAAAAAAAATTTAAAAAAAGTTAAAAAAATAAATAAATAAAAGAGGAGAGCACAGGTAGACAAGCAATGGAATCGTTTTTATGTCATAATATTGTAACTGCAAGTTAAAATGGATTTTAAAAATATAATGGTATTTGGGCAGGATGGTGACAAGGCCTATACTGGCTGACCTGGGGCTGAACCTATACAGGCCAGTCTCTGACAGTCTCCACGTACACAGCTTTCTCTTACAAGTTCTGCTTGGCTGCTGCTTATACAGTTCTATATGGTAAATGAAACTCTTCCTAGGTAAATGCATTTGTCTTTGAAGTTCTGCTTGGGTATTGCTGATGCAAGTACCCGTGATTAATGAAACTACGATTAGTGAATGAGGTTGAAAGGAAGTTGTGTTTTTGTGTTATATTTCTATAATAAGATTTTCCCATTTTGAGGCAAGATATAAAAGCATTGTAATGCTACAGTGAAGTACCCGCCTGCCCATCAGCATACAGGTCTTCTTGATCCCAGCTCTGTCCATGTCCGTGTCCATGTCCATGTTCATGTTCATGTCTGTCTTTTTTCCTACACCCCTACCCTTCCCACTCAGGCTTTAGGATCCCCTGCAGCTGGACTGTGGCAAAGACACAATAGACGGGGGCCACATGTGAACACAGTGTTTGTGACAATATCCACATGACATCAAGCTGAAACTGAACAAAATTCCATTACAGAGAGGGGAGGTGGGCAAGCTTCCCTACAGCTAGCTGAGGGGCTTCTGGCAGTTGATAGCCGCTGGGAGACAGAGAGTCAGGTTTCTAAGAATCTACCTTATGGTAGGTCAACTGTTCCCCCGTGGATGGCCACTTACCCAAGAGTATATGGTCAGCACAAGTTGGACTCAAGGTTTTTTTAGAAGATAAAAAGGGGAGTGGGTAGGAGTGGGGCTGTGTGGGGAACAGCAGTCCTGGGCTCAGGCCGCACTGTGCATGTAGGGGCGGGCATACTTGGCGCCATGAACTGGCCTGTTACACCACACATATCTTTCTGGGTCCATCCCACCTTCGAGGTGGCGTGTTGTGACGTGAAAATCTGACATTAGCTACTGGGAAGTGATGGCATCCAAAGTCAGCTGCCTGTCCTAACCTTATATTGCCAGAGTCCAGCCCCAGCAGGTTCAGGTCCTGAAGTGGGTGGTCGAAAAGGCGGCAAAGAAGAAGTCAGTCAGATAAGACACAAGAATCTCTTTTTGTGATCTGAGGGTTACAGAGAACATGTGTTCCTTTAGCCTCTGTGCAGATGGCCTTTCAGATTTGTCACTCTGCTAATTCTCTGTTTCTCTTTACTTTCTTCTGTGCAGAGGGCCTTTCAGGTTTGCCACTCTGCTAATTCTCGCTCTTGTCTCTGTTTTCTTTCTGTCTTTTTGCTTCTCTCTCTTTGCTTCTCTACCCCTCAGACCCCAATGTTTATTTTTATATACCCCAAGATTAACACAGGTTATGCAAGCCTAAGCTAGTAATGAAAAAAAAAAAGCCCAACTTCCCTGTAAATATTTTTCAGAAAATTCATGCCTGCAATCATTCTTCACATCAAAAACAGTAAAACAATCGATAATAATACAACCATTTAGATGAGACATCAAAAAAGTAAAACAGTAATGGTATAGCCACTCAGCTAAACAGTTTAGCAATTTAGCAGCCAAGCGAAGAAGTTAATGTTAACTTTTAACTCTAAGGACTCCATTCTTTATGCCTTGTGATTACATAGGTGCTGGACAGTGTAAAAAGTGAGCTTTAAAGCTTTAACAATAGAGAACTTAATTTTTCTTACTTTAGTTCCTTGTTCGCTCAACCTGTAAGCCGTTTCATGGATGATATAGTTTTGTTTCATATCTTGTTTTTATTCTGGTCATTGTTTTCCTTAGTTTCTCTCTTTTAGTTTCTGCTGAGGTGCTTTCCCAAAGGCTACTAATCTTTGAATCAGATCACTAGAAACCATGGCCTCACTGGACTTAGTTTCACTTTGCCCTACAATCCTCCTTTTAGTTTAAATCTGAGCATGAAATCAAAATTCCTTGCTTTACTTGGGCAATCTGTGCATGATACAGTTTCTGCAGAATTTTTAATTGCTACTATAT
This sequence comes from Rhizomys pruinosus, assembly GCA_009823505.1. Lineage (NCBI taxonomy): Eukaryota > Metazoa > Chordata > Mammalia > Rodentia > Spalacidae > Rhizomys > Rhizomys pruinosus. The sequence goes on from VZQC01003229.1 coordinate 68,942, forward strand.
CATACTTTTAAGTTGTGTACACAGTGTCATTATTTCTCACAAAGGACTCATTTGTAGAAAAGGCATAAGTGTCAGTTCCATTCCTTGAGGCAGAAGCAGGTACCCTAATTGCTGTAAAGCCAAAAGTTAAGCAGGTTAGAAAAACAAGGATTAATATAATAAATGGAATTATTAAAAACCAAGGTCAGCTGGAGAGCAGACTTCAACCAGATGAGTCAGATCACTGGAACTTTGTCAAGCACTGAACCTTTCATGATTGGCTCTGCCATTCTATAGCTGTTTGCCCTGCTTGAATAAAGAGAATTCCCATAAGCTCTACCATCAGCCAGAGATCTCTGAGTTATTACATGATTGATCATGGAACTTTTACTATTTCAGCTAGCTTTATGTGGGTCATCCCATTTAATCCCAGGGTGAACCATATAGAAAACACTTGCAGGAAAGCTGCATAGAACTCCATTGTGTAGATGTACCACATTTTCTTTATCCACTTGTTGGTTGAGGAACACTTGGGCTACTTACAGCTCTTTGCTATTGTGAAGAGAGCTGCAATAAACATAGAGGTGTTTTTAAATTAAATTTATGGTTTTAGTTGATATACTCTGATCTCCTCCTCTTAGTGAAGCTAATCCCAGGGCTGAGAGGTCATTCATTACCTGGGTCCTTTAATGTCCACATTGACATTCTAAGAGTTCCCAGAGGAGTTTAAAATGGATTTAAGACTAGAGACTAAAGAGCTGCAGGTTTTGAATTGATTATGTTCTAGTGGTCAAAAATAAACACAACTGTAAATTAGTAATTATGTATTATATATATGTATTAAATAACCTAAATCTTTTTTTTCAAAGCCAATTTTTATTGAAGCTTTGTGCACTTCATACAAAATTTCAAATCAAGTCTAGACCCGTGCCCCCTCCCTGCCCCCCAACCAGAGCTCATGCATTCTGCCAAACATGTTTTTCATCTTTTTCTCAATCTCTCTCAAAATTCTTGATTCAGAAGTTTACTGTTTTGAGCAGAAGTTCACTGTTTTAGTCAGTTCTTTGACCCAGTCTTGTTGTTGTTATTGTTGTTGTTGAAATAACCCAAATCTTTGCTTCACTACATCCCAGGGATTTCAATCAACAGAGTAGTTATATATACTTCAGGAGAACAGTTTGACACTTTACACATGTATACAATGTACAATGATTGATCAGGGTAATTTGGATATCTGTCACCCATATGTACATTTGATTTTGTTAGAAACATTTAAAGACCTATGAGTTTGTTTGTTTCTTTTTTTCTATTTAAGACAGGGTTTCTCTGTGCAGCCCAACTGGCCTTGAACTTGATACTGTCCTCCTGCTTCAGCCTCCTAAATGTTGGAATTATAAGTACTTTTATAGTACTTATTATAAATTCATTCAATGAGCATTAAAAAATTTCAATTAATTTCAATTACTTGTTAACTGTAGGTATCTTATTTTGCTATAGAACATTAGAAGCTATTCCTCTGGCTCAGTGCATCTTCTTTTCATCCTCCATTTCCTGTTCTAACTGGACATTTATTTATGTTTTAATATTTTATTATTTTTATTTTATGTGTATGAGAATATCACTTGGATATAGGTAGGTGCGCCCATGTCATGCAATATCCATGGAGGTCAGAAGAGGGCAACAGATCCCCTGCAACTGGAGTTATGGACAATTGTTAGCTGCCATGCGGGTGCTGCATTTCTTTTCTTTTTTTTTTTTTGTCTTTTTGAGACAGGGTCCCCCTTTTGAGAACAGGGTCCCCCTTTAATCACAGTGGTCCTGGGAATTCACTATGTAGGACCAAGCTGGCCTTGAACTCACAGAGATCCACCTACCTCCGCCTCCCAAGTGCTAGGATTAGAGGCGTGCGCCACCAGCATGCATTTCATATTACAGGGAAAAATCCCTTCCCTGACCTTAACCCACTCCAAAGTTGCTTCCTCAGCTAAGCTTGTTCTCGGCCTCTGACCCCATTGCCACCCAACCCACCCACCACACCAATGCCATAACTTTTTTTTTTTTTTTTTGTGTATTTTTCCAGACATTGGTCTACTCCCTTGTAGCTCCAGGCTGTCCTGGAAACTGCTCTGTAGACCAGGTGGCCTTGAACTCACAAATATCAGCGCTCTTGCCTCTGCCCTCCCAAGTGCTATAGGATAAAAGTTGTGCGCCACCACGGCTGGCCCAATGCCATACTTCTAAGGCCAATGTATTGTATTTTTAAGACCAATGCTGTACTTCTAAGTTACATCTATACCCCTGAACTGAGGAAGTCCAGGGTGTGTGTCCTGACAGACATTTCTCCTATTTTGTTAGATCATGGAAGCCAACCGTGGAACTTCTTTTTTCCTCTAATCTCGCTTTACGAAAGGATGGCTCTCCTTGGAAAAATTTGGGAGGTGAATTTCTCGATTTGAGTTGTCCAAAGTGTTTCGTCTGGAGCGTTGGTGCTGGATTATGTGTATCTGGAAAACAGCGAGGTGTAGTAATCAAGGTACTGCATGTATATCCAGAGATTCAGGCCTGAGGGGCTCAATGACTCCCTGTGCTTCTGGGGAGAGGGTGCCAGAAGGAGGAAGTCCCTCCAAGAGTTACCTTCTTGGGGCCTCCCTCTACCCTCCCGAGTGCCCCAGGATGGACTCACTTCATTGTGGCCACAGCAGGAAAACGGGACGACGCATTGACAAGAACTTCGAACAAAGCACAGCAAACTGAAAATAAGGACTGTGCCCAAAATTATCCCAGGGATCTGGAAGCAGAGAGGTGGAGAGGGCGTGATGGTGGCTTGGAAGTTGGGAATCTCTGAGCATGACCTGTGGCTTTGTGACAGGCCATCTCTATGGCCTTGGAACACCCCCCCCCCCCACACACACACACTTCGCTATCAATTTCATGGCTAAGAGTGCTCTCTGGGTCTTTGAGAGGCTCTGGAACAGCATATCTTACCTCCTTAGTGCCAGTGCCTCTCTAAGGAAGGGGGAGTTTTACTTAGGCAGACACCCTGTCCGGTTGCTAAGGTAGAGGGAGCTCTGAGGGTGTGGTCTTGTAGTGGAGAAGGCAAAGGCTGGGAGCCTGTGGCCAGCCAGAAGGGGAGATTTCCCCCTAGGAAGAGATTTCTCACAGTTCTGAACACTTGTCAGACCACTTTGCAGAAGAGTCGAAAACTGAGACAGTTGCTCATGGGCAGGACCACATCTTGACCAGTGCTTAGCTATGCAGACTCTGGTACTCTACTCAGCCTACATCTCAGGCTAGGAACAGAGACAGGCTTAGCTGTCACTATCTCCTAGGTCCTCTTCCCGATATAGCTATATTAAAAAAACCCCCGTTTTCTACTTTTTAATCCTGTTTATTTAATTGGTCTCTTGAGGACCGAGTCTGGCTTATTTGGGGGCTGTCACAGGCCAGGCTCTGACCCTAACAATTCAGGTGCAGTCTGGACTTAACAACGAAAGGCAAGGCGCTTCGGCTAATAACTGAATAGGGTTTAAGATTTTGATAAAGCCACACAGAGAAAAGCGCTAATGGTGAGGGAGAGGAGGTGGCCGGGGGCTCCACAGGGATCATGGGGCCTGCAGCAAAGGCCTCCCAGAGAGGGAAAGACTCGACTAGCAGTCAGGTGCCTCACCTTAGCAAAGGGCAGTTTTCTGGTCTCTCCAGAAATGTCTGCCACTGTTCTGATGGTCTAGCAAAAGCTAGATCATTAGACAACTATTCTGCTGGGATGGTGGGATTCTGAAGGGGAAGGAATTAGGGTCTCCCGTTGGCTTGGGAAAAAGAGATGCTGAAGTTATCCTCAAAATGGAGAAATTCAGTGAAATAAGGGAAACATGCCCTCTGGTCAATTTCCTCCGGAAATTCCCAGGAGTGGGGGGTTCCCGCCCCATCTGGGAGGTCAGGTCCTTTACCTGCCAGCCTGGAGCCCCCTCTCTGCACAGACTTCCCAGGAAGGATATACCCGCCCCGCATGGGTTTCTGTTTTCCTCAACAAAGAAACTCAAGAATAATAACAACGATTTCTATATAGTCTTTCAAAACCGGAAGAAGCATAGAACACATTCTTCCCCCAAACCAATAAAGCTGCCCTGTGTCCTGTCCAAAGTAGTTGGAATGCTGTAGATTTTCCTTTACAGATTAAGAGGTACTTACCATAGGCATCTTGCAGCTGGGCTGACTGGCAGACTCCTGCTTGTCTCCCGCTTGCTTTCTTATATGAACCCTGACTTCATTTTCACTTTCCTTATGAGCTGTTGCATCACTAATTCCCTAGCCAATCATGGAACAAGAAACCCCGAACCTGAGCAAAGAACATGGGGGGGACACGTGAGCCACAAAGGCTACAGCCTCCAAAAAGATCGAAAGGCGGTGGGTGGGAAGGAATTGGGGACGGAAAGCGAAGATGACAAGGACGAAGGAAGTGGAGCAGATTGGAAGCCTTGGCGGGAAGTGCAAGACATGGGGCATCACTACAAAAACGAGGGGGTTCTAACAGAATACTGGTCCCCTCCGGCCCCAGTTCATCTTCACGTGGGGAGTTTCTTTTAGGTCGGGTACTTCTGGTTTTTGGGTTCTTGTCTTAGGCACAAGGCTTAGCTTTCTGTTGCACTTATTTGCCCTGGTGGGAATCGTAGGGCTTGGGGGAAGAGGACATTTCTTCGGAGGACAAGCTGGCCAAGAGAACCATAACGAAGCTGTGCGTGACTAGGAAGAGCGAGACGATGGAGGTCAGAGGTGAGTCCGTGAGGGCAGCGAGACAGAGACCGAGGTAGTAGAGGTTAGCCGCTCTAATCACGGTTGAATCTAATAAATCGGCCCGATTTGAAAGCACTCCTGTGAACCCGGCTCGAGGTTTGGTAGGCCTTTCTTGGTGTGTCTAGGCAAATAGGCTAGCTCAAATGGAGCCACCTACAAGTGTTGTCCCTGTGGGTTGAGGTGAAAGGGTATCGTACGCAGCCACAGGCAAACGAAGGAACGGTCCCCGCTCACGTTTGGAATCCACACTAAACCATGGTGTGGCAATTCAATCTACCTTTTTCTGGCTATGAAATCTCTATCTCCTACTTCTCTCTCTCTCCTCTATCCCTCTCTCTCTCATTCTTTCACACACACCACACACATCACACACCGCGGTCTTTTTGCCTTGCCGAGCTGGTTCTTGCAGCAGATATGTCACGCACTTTAGGCTGATGCGCTGAGGCCAACCTCATTTTTATTCCCAGAGACCATCCCACTTTGTATTTTGAGGACAGGTCTCTCTAACTTACTGGTTCACTGTAAGGTTAGGCTGGCCAGCCCAGGAATCTCAGGGTTCATCTGCCCACTGTCACCAAATCACCCGTGTTAGTATATAAGTACATACCACTATGTCCGCATCTTTATGTGGGTGTTTGAGGCATCAAATTAAGTCCTCTGTTGGATACAGGCAATTTAACTAAACTGACTGTCTCCTCAAACTTAGATGTAGCAATTGACACATGTCATTTGCTGTAATTTGTTAAACACCAGTCATAGGAGACGCTCACAAGCTGATGGTTGAAGATTTACTAGTTGCTGACAGTGGGCCGGAAACACATGATCGATTTTCGGGGTTTTTTGGAGGAAGGGGCTTATTGGAGGGGAGGAAGGAAGAGCCAGTCTTTGCAGACAAGCTCATTTCAACAGCCATTAAGAGCATATTACCATGGTAGTGAAGTATGCTGCGTAAGGGAAAAGGAGGGGCCATAATGTCAGGCGTCAACTTGCAGATTGGAAAGAGAGGATCTCAATTGAGGCGTTTCCTTCATCGGATTGGCCGTGTGGGGGTTGCCCACCTTGGGCAGGTGTTTGCCGGGTTGTATGGAGAGGTGGCTGAGGCAGGCAGGGGAAGTGAACCAGTAAGCTTAGCAGTCTCATCCCTGGTCTCTGCTCGGCTCCAGCCTCCACGTTTCTCCTTGAGCTCCTGTCCTGACTTCTTCTTCCCAATGGTCTATAAAGTGGAAGGATGAAAATAAACTCTTTTCTCCCCAAGTTGTTTGATTGATGGTGATTTATCACAGCAACAAGAAAGCAAACAGGTTGTTAACCACCATTTACTTGTTTAGTTAATTGTGCTTTATTGTCACACTAACACACCTGGGTGATGGGAACCTCAAACTGAGCAATTGTCTCTCTTGATTGGCCATTTGGCCACATCTGTGGGGCATTTCTTTAATTGTTGCAGAGATGTGGGAGGGCCAGCCCACTATGGGACGGGGTACACCTTTGGCAGGTGGTTTATATTGTGTAAGCAACGCAGGCGAGCACAGGGCCCCGCGGAGCAAGCAGTAAGCCAGCATTCCTCACTGGGCCTGTGCTTCAGCTCCTCCTTCGGTTCCTGCCCTGAAGCTCACCTGGGCCATGGTGACTTCCCTCAAAGATGGACGTGACCCTCGGATCTGTTAAAAATGACCACCTTTCCTCCTCAAGTCTGGTTGCTGTTGTCAGTGTTTTTTCTTTTTTTCTTTTTGAGAGGGGTCTTCCCTTTGTCCAGTTGGCCTGGAGCTCATATGTAGACCAGGTTGGCTTTGAAATTCTCACAGAGATCCACCTGCTTCTGCTCCTGAGTGCTAGTATTAGGTGTGTACTACCATGCCTGGCTTGGCTCAGTGTTTTTATCGCCAGAATTGAAGGCAACTAAGGACATTGATCATTGTAGATAACTATATTTGAACATTATCCTATTGTAGGGCTAGAGATGATTGGCCTAGCATTAAGAGCGCCACTTGCTCTTGCAGGAAGACCTGGGTTCACTCTCCAGCACCCACATGGTGGCCTGAGAACTGTCTTTAAACTCCAGTTCCAGGGAATCCTACAACCCTCTTTGGACCCTACATGGCTTTGCATGTCACGTGTGAAAATGCACAAAACAGGTGCACCAACCCACATGTACGACAGTTACACTCATACTCATTAAAAAATATAAATTATTGGGCTGGAAGATGGCCCTAGCAGTTAAGAGCGCCCGACCGCTCTTACAGAGGACCAGTTCATCCCAGCACCCACCATGGCTGGCCGAGAAAGTTCTGAAATCAATCCATTGCAGCGAACTCAAGTTCCAGGGGAATTCCGACACCCTCTTCTGACTCCGCGGCATTGCACACACGGGGCACACACCTGCATGCAGCACAGTACATTCATACACATTACCGAAATAAATAAAAATTAAAAAAAAATTAACAAAAAAATTAATTATTATTTGTAAAGATAAAGAACTACAGTAATAGGAGATGGAGAGATGGCTCAGTTGGTTAAGAGCCTGACTTCTCTTGCAGAAGACCTGGCGTTTTCAATTACCAGCACCAACATGGCGGCTAAAACTGTCTTTAACTCCCAGTTCAGGGGAATCTGACACCCCTCTTCTGACCTCTGCAGCATTGACACGCAGGGAACTAACCACGTGCAGGGCCGGTTACATTCACACACATAAGAAGTGAAAAAAAAAGAAAAAGAAAAGTAGAAGTACAGACACAGTCATTTGTCTTTAGAATTAGTTCCTATCCTTTTATAAATAAAAGGAAAGGAGCCTCAGGACCCTTGCCCCTTCACCTGAAGCCAGTGGACACAGTATTTCTGCAGCATTGGTGGCAAGAGTATTTATGTGGTTGCTGTCTGGCATGGCTCACTCTCTTCAGAGATCTTCCAAACATGCATTTCTTATTACAGGGGAAATCCCCTCCCTGACCTTAAACAACCCACTCCAAAGTTGCTTCCTCAACTAAGCTTGTTCTTCGCCACACCCATTGCACCCCCACCCCCCACCCCCACAGCCACACTCACCGCTCTGTCCCTTCTGTCCTTCCCCAAGCTGTTGGGTATCAGAGAAAACTGCTTACTTTGTGGATCTGGAGGTCCCTGTTTCCTGAAAGCCAAGGACTAATTCACAGTCTTCAGTAGCCTCCCTCCCCCCTTCAGGAACAGAGAATCAAACATATCGAGTGCTCAGTTTGTGTTTATTACAGGCGTGAATGATAAAAAGAGTGAGCATAGGGAGACTGGATAATTGTTCTTCAAGGCCCTAATTTCAGAAGCAGAGAAACACATTAAGTGTGTGTGTGTGAAGACCCACATGTGGATGGTGACGCCACACAGGAGCATGTATCTTCCCACACTGAATAAATCTTCTTTCCCTACTCTTACTCTTTGTCTAATTAGTTCCTGAGAACTTGGTACCTGTGGGTTGGATCCTTGGGGGTGGTTATCATGCCCAGGCTCTGATTTCTAACAATTCGGAGGGTAGCAGTCTGGAGTTCTACAGCAAACAGCAGGTTTGTTTGGCTAAGAGGGTCTAGGGTTTGAGATCATGGTAAAGCCACATAGGAGAAAAGAGAGATGTCGAGAGAGGAGGTGGCCCGGGGGCTACACAGGGAATTGTGGGGCCTGCAGCAAATGGCCTCCTAGGAGGGAAAAGACTCCGACTACAGTCAGTGAGCCTCACCTTCAGCAAAGGGCAGTTTTTCTGGTTCTCGACAGAAATGTCTGCCACTGTTCTGATGGTCTAGCAAAAGCTAGATTGTTAGACAAGCTATTCTGCTGGGATGGTGGGATTCTGAAGGGGAAGGAATTAGGGCCTCCCGTTAGCTTTGGAAAAAGAGATACTGAAGTTATCCTCAAAGTGGGGAAATTCTGTGGAACAAGGAAAACTGCCCTCTGGTCAATTTCCTCTGGAAATTCCCAGGAGCGGGGGATTCCCACAGCATCTGGGATGCCAAGTCCTTTGCTTCACAGCTTGGTGCCTGCTCTGCACCGAGGCTTTGAACTCAAGCACTGTTCCCTCCAGGAATGCTACCCACCTCTGCTCAGAACAAAACTCAACTCACGAAATTAACAATTTCTGTATACTTTTTCTTTTTTTCACATCCAAATTTTTTTATCTTTTTTTAATCACATTCTAGACCCCATGTCCCCCCCATTCCCCACCCCACCTGTACTCTGCTTCTGCCCACCCCATTTTTTTTATATCCTTTCCTCTCTTTCTTCAGTCTTTCTTCACTCTTCTCCCATGGAACGTTGCTGTTTTGCGCAGAAGTTCCTGGCTTCATCGTCCTGTCATACTTTTTCAAAACTGCGAAGCTGGACTTCCATTCCCTCCGCACCAATCCAACTTAGACTGAGTCTCACAAGGTCAGTTGGGGGCTGCTTCCCTTCCCTTTGGAGCAAGTGTTCCTGCAGTATAGAAAACCCGGGTCTCCTTGTTTTCCTCTAAACCTCCGCGATTTCACTTTCTTCCTTATTGAGGCTATTGCAGTCCCTAATAATTGCCGAGTCAGTCATGGCATACCAAAACCCCAGTTTCCAGCCAATAGCTATTTTGTGTGGCCATTTGGTCTAACTCACATTCAATCATGAAGAACCCTCAAAATGTGCTCATCAGTAATTTCTGATTATTCAAATTCCTGCTTTGAAAACAGTATAATGTCTGATTGCCAGTTTGACAGCAAGACCATCTTGTGTTGTGCTAACAAGCAGAACTGATATCTCAAATATCGGTTTCTCATGCAAGCACCCTGAAATGGTCAGTGGATATTCTTCAGGACCTTCTAGCGTGTGGCTTCAGGTTAGTTAGGATTAAGGTCAGGTGGGCACCACTTATATTTGCACCATGGTCTTCCAGTGTCCCTTCCTTGGCATGACTTTTTCATGACAGCAGGCATAGGAGCTAAGGATCCTGGGTCTCATTTTGCATTTTTGCCTGAAGTTCCTACTCATAGATTATCGATAGTTTTTTTTTTTTACCAATTATTTTGGGAACGTCATATATTGGTATACTCTTCCCACCATGTCCACCCCTCCCAGTCCCTGTCCATCTCCTTCCTTTCCCCTGTATTTCCTTCTCAGTTTTTCTGTCCCTTCCTCAATATTTTTGACATATATATAGAATGAATATATATATAATATATATATATATATATATTATATATATATCACTAGCCATTACAGTGATTGCTCTGTTATCTGTGTTTTAGGGCTGCCCATTTGCGAGTTTTTTTAGATAACTTTTCAGGGAGCTAGTCTCTAGAGAAAACTGATTCTCCCTCCATCAGCATCCATTGATTGTGTATGGATTTCATCTTGAGGTGGAATCCCTTGATGTTTTCCCCATCCACCTTGGTATGTTGACTGGTTTTGTTATTTATATGCAGATCTTGTTAGACATTATCTGTGGAGATTTCACTGCAGACGTGGTAATTTTTAATTAATTATTTTTTTTTTTTTTTTTTTTTTTTTTTTTGTGTGTGTGTATGTGGGGGCCAGAGGTCAAGCTGAGTGAGGCTGGGCTGCTCTGCCTCCCGAGCACCAAGTGGTGTGTACCACCATGTCTGGATTAAAAAAAAAAATCTGCTTATATTAAGTTTTTGTACATTTCATGTAATAGTTCTTAATTAAATTTAGACCCTTCCCACATCTGTGACATTTATGCATTTTGTCGTACTGTTAAGTCCTATCTGGGCAAGCATTTGTTCCCAGGTGTACCTCTGTGCAAGTCCATTCATTGGGCACTAGTCAGGCCTATCTAGTGCCACTCTCTTAAAGCATGGTCGCCTCCTAAAGGTGATCAAGATTTTGATTTGAGATCTTACATAGAAAATACACCAAAATTCAATAAAAAAATTAGGAAAAAGAAGGTCTCCTCTCCTTCACCTAGCAGTAACCAGTTGCCAATAATTCCTCATCTACGAGTGGGCCTTGCTGCTTGTTTTCTCATTTATGCTGTTTTTTTTTTTTTTGTCAGTTTGAGTTGGCATGAGTTTTGTGCATGATGTCATCGTTGTTGCAAGTTCATATGAGCAAGTTTCCTAGTGGCCCGAAAGCCCCTGTTTCCTTTTATAGGTCATGCACCAACCCTGGCTAACATAATCTTTCTACTATATCTTCTGTAATGGTCCTGAACCGTAAGTGGGTGAGGTTTATACAGGAGTCCTATCCAAGAACAAACACTCTTGCAGTTTCTAAATTTCTCTATACTTTTGCCAGTTGTGGTCTTCTATGTGTTTCACACTCTTTTGTATGAGGAAGTTTCACTGTTGAGAATTTGAGGATGTATTAGTATTCTCTCTACCCCCTGCTTTGCTGTTTCCTGAGCCTTAGGTGTAGAGGGTCCACTGCAGATGTGTCACTTAGGGCTGGGAATCTCTCAGCTATATATTCTCAGAGTGTGACCAGTTGTGGAAATATGTAACAGCCTCCATATGTTGAAAAAAGAAGCTTCTTGAATGAGCGTTGACTGGGATGCTTATTTGTCAGGGCATAGGTGTTTTTGGTTAGGCAGACAGGTGAAGGCAGGATGGGGGTGGGGACAGCCTATGGAGGGTCTAACAAACTATGTTAGAGGGTTAAGCTACTCTGAGTTAAGAAGCTAGTCCAGGAGATCTGAGGCAGAGAGCAGTTGCTGGCATTGCGGGCCAAGGCTAGAAGGAGACGGAGTACAGGGGCGCAGTGGAACTGTTCAGGCTGCAGGGAAATCAAAATGCAGTGGGGAGGATCTGACTTACAGGGTAGTAGGCAGGTCTGTGGTAGGCAGGTCTGTGGTGGGAGGATGAGGAGGCCAGGGGCAAGGTGGGGGTCCCATGTCTGGAGTTTTATGTGGGTGAGGAGGATCACCTTCAAGGCCTCATACTTTCCTGACAAGTGTATCAGCAGCTGAGTTTTCCTCTCCAATCCCTTGATTTAGCAATTGACAATGTGCTCATCTACTGTCATCTTGTGAGGTGACAAGCCTAAAGCTGATGGATCTTTGCCAGCTGCCTGACAACAGCAGGAACACATGATCAGTTTGTAGGTTTCTTGGAGGAAGGGGGTTACTGGAGGTGGAGGAAGGAAGAGCCAGTCTCTAGGAAGAGAAGCTCATTCCACAGCTATTCCGAGAATTACCCCTGGGTAGTGCATATGCTGCTGTAAGGGGAGGGAAGGGGTCATCGTTAGCATCAGTGGTCAACTTGCAGACCTGGAAAGAGAGCATCTCAGATGAGGCGTTCCCTTCATCGGATTGGCCGGCATCCATGTGCAGGAGGAATTGTCTTGATTGTTCATTGATTCAGGAGGGTTGGACCACTTGTGGGTGGTGCCAGCCTTGGGCAGGTTGTTGATTTGTCTGGGTTGTATAGGACAGGTGGCTGAGCAGGCAGGGGAAGTGAACCAGTAAGCTGTTGTCCTCTGTGGTTTCTGCCTTCCAGCATTGTTAGGACAGGGTCAGAAAGAGTTAATCAACAGGAAAGGGTTAACCATGCAGGAGCAAGTCTCTAGTTGACCCCGCCCTCCTTTGAGTTCAATGGCTCCCATGACGACCCCTCCTGTTCTGTTCTGACCACAACTGCAAAAGTACATTTCCTGCTACTCTACTCCTGAGTTCATAGTTCCCACAGGCCCCTGATGGGCAGGAGTGCTTCCCACCCCTAAGGAGCCCATTCCCCACCAAGGGGCTTCAGGCTGCCTATAAACCAACAACATCTTAAGGTCACCATTGCTTGCATTGTGTTTCTGTAGCCTTGTAATTGTGTTTCTGTAATGTCACCAATGCTCCCCCTGGTTGGTTATTGTGGGTTTTGTCCTTCAAAGCTCTCTATAACAGTCGAAGTCGCACCCTTTCCTGTGTGGGGTGGGTTGTGTCCCTGATGCATCAACAATTGGCCCCCATGATGCATCAGTTTTTTCAATTGGATTCTGGTGCACCAGCAAATTTAAATAAATTTTGTATTAAAGATTGAATCTGGGGCTTGAGAGATTTTCCTGTTGAGTTTTTTCCTTTTTTTTAAATTTAACTTATTTTGGGCTGACATATACAAAATATAAAGTTGTACATATTTATAGGGTTACATGATGTTTCATGCATATATACGTTGTTTTAAAACTAAAAACTGCTGAACAAATCTACGGTCATTAAACATGTATTGTTTCTTTGTGGTTAAAAATTCCCACAGTTCTGGACAAAATTACACAGTAATCTTTGAGGCTTTGAAATGCATGCAATATCACATCTTTATTGATCCTACTGTAAAATCATACACCAAAGCATCATACTGTATTGTTAATCAACTGGGTATTCATTGATCAGTTTCATCCTCACATCCTTTCTTTTATTATGTTTCAAGGTCAGATTTTTTCTTTTAATTTTATATCTTACTCTAAAACATGAATAATATACTCCCGCCCATGTACATTAATTACCATACCTGAAAGTAGGTGGAAGTTAATTCTAGGGCTCATTATGGTATTCATATTATAACATCACAGTTGCTTCAGATAGAAAGAAATATAATGATAACAATGCTCAGCTTTTCTTTTCAATTGGGGGATTTGATACTGTAACATCCAACAAATGAGGGAAACCATTCCCCATTTGTTTTTTTTTGGGGGGGGGACTGTGTTACTTCACTTAGCATAATGGCTGCAAGTTCCATCCATTTACCTGGGCAAATCTCATGATATCACATTTTTTTTTTTTTTTACTCTGCATAGAACTCCATTTCTGTAGATGCACCATGTTTTTGTTATTCAGGTTCCTCCAGTGAGGGGAATTTGGGGTTGTTCCAACTCTTCACTATTTGAAAAGAGCTGCAATAAACACAGGATGTGCATGTATCTGTGGCAGTAAGATGTTATCTTGTGGGGTTTAATACACCCAGAAATGGTATGGCTGGTAAGGTGGTAGGCTCATTTTAGTCTATTTAACTAGCACTTGCTTTTCCATTAGTGGGTGTATGAGTTTACATGCCCACTAGCAGGGATGAGGTGTTCCCCTTTCCCCGCAACCTCTCCAGCATTTATGTATCATTTGTTTTTTTGATCCTAGCCAGTCTATTGGAGTGAATGATATCTTAAATTGGTTTTGTAATTTGCATTTTTTGTCTTTTGAGGACAGGTCTCCCTGTAGTCCCAGCTGTCCTGGAACTCACTTTAACTCACTCTGTAGACCAGGCTCGGCCTTGAACTCACAAAGATCCGGACTGCCTCTGCCTCCCAGTGCTAGGATAAAGGTGTGTGCCACATGCCAGGCCTTAAATTTTGGCATTTTTTAAATATTAGCAACATTCAAACACTTTTTGTTAGATCTTCTCAGCCATTCTAATTCCTCACTTGTAAGTCTCTATTCAGCTCTTTATTCCATTCTTTTGAGTGAGTCATTTTTCTTTCTTCTTTTGTTATTTTGAGTAGTTTCTATATTCATGGATGTTAATGCTCTGCCTGATGCATTACTGGCTGAAGATTTCCTCACTTTTGTGCGGTCTTCTCTTCCACTTCCTTCATTTGTTTCTTAGCTGGACAGAAGCTTTTTGAGTTTGATGAGGTCCCATTTGTCAATTGTGACCTTTATTCTTGTGCAGCTGCTTGTCTGTATAGAAAGTATTTCCTTACACCTATGTTTTTGTAAAGGGTTGTCTGCTGCGAACTTTTTCTGCTATCACCTTCAGGGTTTCAGGGTTTCATGTTAATATCTTTGATCCACGTTGGGGGTTGATTCTGAAAACAGGGTGAGAGGTAGCAGTTTAATTTTGTTCTTTTACAAATGGTGATCCAGTTTTGCCTGTACCATTTTGCTGAAAGATGCTATCTTTTCCTCCATTGAGGTTTCTTGCCCCTTTTGTCAAATATGAGGTGGTTAAATTGTATGAGCTCAAGCTGGATTCTTTTCAATTTTGTTCTGTTCGTCAATGGGTCTGTTTTTTGTGCCAGTATTAAGCTGTTTTATTTACTATTGGCCCTGTAATATAGCTTGACGTCTAGTAAAGCAATCTCCCCTCTTCCAGGGGTTTTTAATTTTTATGTAGAGAATCTTTATTGTCTTTAGTTAGGTTTGTTCACAGGTTATTATTTATTTATTTATTTATTTTGTCATTGAGTGTACTGTCTGCATGTAGGTTGATGCACCTGTGTCATAATTGCCGCGGGAGGTCAGCAAGAGGGGCTCAGGATTCCCCTGAACTGGGAGTTCTCCTGGGAATTGGAGTTACAGCCGATTCTTAGCTGCCATGTGGGTCCGGGGATTGAACCCGGGTCCTCTGTTAAGAGCAGTCGGTGCTCTTTAACGCTAGGCTATCCCTCCAGCCCCTTTATTTATTTATTTTTGAGACTATTGTGAGTGGGAAGGTCTTTTTTTAATACTTTTCTTTATTTCATTTTTTTAACAATAAGTAATAAGTGATGAGTACAAGCATTTCCTTCATGTAAAACCAATTTTCAGCCTGTTGCACCCAAACCAACATAGCCCAAGGCTCCCACAATCCAGCTGGAAGGGCTTGTATGTACATTCAAAGTTGATCAAATAAGTTTCCAGTCTATATTGCTGTAGTTTCACCATTCACCCAATTGCAGCCCTTAAATTCTACCATTGCCCCCTCTTCCACAGATTGTTCCCTTAGGCTTAAGAAAAGGGGCACAGGTGGATGAGGAAGCAAAAACAGTCTACTTTTCTGCGATGTCGTTTTGGACTCTGTCAGTTCTGGCTGTTTCCTTTCATGTGGGCTGACAGTTTGTTCAGAATAAACCTTTTCATCCTACTATGAAGCACAAGCAGTTAGATATAAGGTATTTAAACAGTATTATTATTATGGTAGTTACTTTGGTATAGACACAGATGTTTGGATTGGTATGTTAAATCCATGGATTATGTTTTTTCTGTTAAAAGCTGACGATGTCTTACTGTGGCTTATAACATCTCCTAACCACTAGAGGATTAAGCTTGTGACATCAGCCAATGGGTTGATTCCTCCAAGGAATTATTCCTCCAAGGAGAAAGCTACTAGCCAATTAGATTTAGGATATACAGACATTTGTTGCCACTGCCTTGCACGGATCTTCCAGGCAGGTTGAGGTGTAGCTGTGCTGACGGAGGAGTCTCTGCTTGACTCAAGGAGAATTATTTGCTTTATTGGCTTAGTGGCCTTTGGTAACAACTCTCTGGTATTCCAGAGACCAACTGTTACACTTCAAGTGGAGTCTCAATACATCTTTCCCATGGCTTACATCAGGTCCTTTTTTTTTTTTTTTTGTTCTTTCTTGAGAACAGGGTCTCCCTTGTAGCCCTAGCTATCCTGGAACTTCCTCTTATAGGACCAGGCTGACCTTGAACTCACAAAAGATCCGCCTCCTCTGTCTCCCAAGTGCTAGGATTAAAGGCACGCGCCACCACGCCCCGCGCACATCAGGTCTTTAACAGCAGGGCCTTACATGGCCCTCTCTCTTGTGCAGGTATCCCAGTTTATAGGTAAGAAGCCTTTACCTTTTGGGGGGGGGCTTGGATTCCCCTGGCCAACATCTCTTGGCAGAATAATCCCATTGCTGATATAAGAGCTCTCCTGTTATTAATATATTTGTTAAAATGCAAGCTTAAAGAGACTTTAGTATTATATTTGTGTTCTGAATAGAAATAATCCTTTTCACAGTTCCTATGTCTATTACTCAGTTAAAGAAAGCAGTTTTACTGTTTTTATAAGAGATTACTCTATAACAGTTGGCCTCTAATTTACAGTTAGGGGAATGGAACTTCATTAGCATCATGATTTTCTTTGTTTCTATGTCAAAAGGAGGTTAAGAAGTCTCTCATGTTAAAATTTTGTGGCACCTGGAAGGTAAGGTTCATTAGGGACTCATTATAAACAGTTGTTACAAAATAGGATCCACCCAGAGATGTTTGATGTCCGTAGCAGTCTGAGGCTTTTTTCCTTTCAAAGTTCAGATGGGCATCTTCTCTGCTGGCACTTCCTATACATCCTACACAATGCAAAACTGTATCTTTTTCTTCCAGCCATTAAGTTGGTGACATTTTGACCCTGTGGGAACGTACAAATCTTTTTCCTGTAGTTAGTTTTAAGATTTAAATTGCAAAAATTTTTTAACAAAAAAGTTTTCATTATATAACTGTATCCCCCCTTTTTATTTTAGGTTTTTATTTTTTGACCATGAGTCTCAAAAAGGCAGTTGTAGTACAATACCTATAGGCAGGAATCAAGGCACAGATTCAATCAAATTCACCCAAGCTGTGTGGGTGACTGTATGTCATTAACTTGGGAAGCAAACTTAATTCCTTAAGTTAAATCATCCCACAGGTTTAAAGAGAATGCTTACAAGATGTCAAACTGTACAACACAAAAAATTATAGAGGAACATTTGTTTATGCGAATCGCAAAGTTATTATTATATAGATTTTAAGTAAAACAAATGTTGGACAAATTTATTATTTCCAATTAAACTCAGAATGCATACCGTTTTTATTCAAAACCTTTAAACCCAATGTTTTTAAATATATACATATTTACTTTAGTAAGTCCTTAAATCACCACTGTAAACCTGTAACAGAGTCTGGGAAAATTGGGATTACTTGTTGAACTCACTTCAATTAAATATACATTAATCGAATTATACACCCGTGTCCCCTCTCCCACCCCTCCCTGGAAGAGCCATTCGTGAAAGGTTCACTGACAAAGTTCCAGTGACCTGATCCATCTGGTTGAAGTCTGCTCTCCAGCTGACCTGGTTTTCTTTTCTTTTCTTTGTTTCTTTTTTCTTTTTTTTTTTTTTTTTTTGGTCTTTTTGAGACAGGGTCTCCCTGTTAGCCCAAGCTGTCCTGGAACTCACTCTTTAGACAGGCTGGCCTTGAACTCACCAAAGACGGCCTGACTCTGCCTCCCCATGCTAGGATTAAAGGCGGTGCACCACCATCCGGCTGACCTTGGTTTTTAATATTTCCTTTTACATATATTAATTCTTTTTTTTTCTCACCTGCTTGACTTTTGGTTTTCTAACAGTTAAGGTACCTGCTTCTGCCTCAAATAATGGAACTGACACTTTTGCATTTATTTCTAGAAATGGGTACTTTGTGAGAAATAATGGCTCTGTGTACACAACTTAAAAGGATAATACGGTAGTAATTATGACCTCTACAGAAACTGTGTCATGCGCAGCTTGCCCAAGTAAAGAAAGGAATTTGGATTTCATGGTCAGGTTTAAAAACTAAAAAGAGGATTGTAGGGCAAAGTGAAACTAAGTCCAGTGAGGCTGTGGATTCTAGTGATCTGACTCAAAGATTAGCAGCCTTTAGAAAATCACCTTAGCAGAAGGTGTTTAAAACAGAAAACTGAGGAAAAACAGAAAACTGAGGAAAAACAAATGACCAGAATAAAAAACAGGATATGAATCAAAGCTACACCCGCCACGAAATGACTTACAGGTCAAGCGAACGATGAATTAAAGTGAGAAAAATAAAGTTCTCTATTGTTAAAGCTTTAAAAGCTCATTTTTTACAGGAATTAAAAGAGTCCTTAAAGTTAAAAGTTAACATTAACTTCGCTGTGCTGCAAAACTGTTAAATTGCCTAGCTGAATGGCTGTACTATTATTGTTTCAATTTGTTGATGTCTCAACTAAATGATTATACTGTTATTGATTGTTTTACTATTTTTTGCATGTTAAAGAAATAATTTCAGGTGGAAATCTCTTCTTGAAAAAATATTTACGGGGAAGTTGGGTTATTTTTTTTTATCATTAGCTTAGACTTGCATAACGTGTATTAGTTTTAGGGCACATAAAAATAAACGTCGGGCCAGGTGTGGTGGGCGCACGCCTTTAATCCTAGCACTTTGGGAGGCAGAGGCAGGCGGATCTCTTGTTGAGTTCAAGGCCAGGGCCTGGTCTACAGAGTGAGTTCCAGGGACCAGCTGGGGCTAAAGGAACCCTGTCTCAAAAAGACAAAAAAAAAAAAAAAAAAAAAAAAAAAAAAAAAAATAAATAAATAAAAAATAAAAAAAAAATAAATAAAAATAAACTCGGAACCTGAGGAAGCCAGAGAAGAAAAGAATCAGTAGGAGTTGGGCAAACCTGAAAGGGCCTCTGCACAGGATCAGAGAAGGCAAACGCTCTCTGATTCTCAGGTCAGGAATTCTGCAGAGTTGCAAATTCGAAAGGCCCTCTGCACAGTATCAGAGAAGACAAATGCTCTCTGATTCTTAGGTCAAGAAATCAACAGAGTGGCCAAAGTGCAAGGGCCCTCTTCATAGGATCAGAGAAGGCAACAAAGCTCTCTGAACTTTTAGGTCAAGAAATCGGCAGAATGAAGAACCTAAGAGGTCCTCTGCACAGAATCAGAGAAGGCAAAAGCTCTCTGATCCTTAGGTCAGGAATTGGGCAGAGTGGCAAATTGGCAAAGCCCTCTGCACAGGATCAGAGAAGGCAAATGCTCTGATTCTTAGGTCAGGAAATCGGCAGAGTGAAGAACCCAAGAGGTCCTCTCCACAGGAGCAGGGAAGATAGAAGCTCCTCAGGTCATGAAAAAGAAAGATATTCTTGTGTCTTGTTTGATTAATTTCTTCGCCACCTTTTTGACCACCCACTTCAGGAACTGAACCTTCTGGAGTTGGACTCCGGCACCTCCCACCCCTCCAGATTCCCAATTTCAGTCAGTTTTCTGATGCAGTCTTTCTGTGTTGATCTTTAGATATGCATCCCTCTCCACAAGTAATATTTACAACTGGATTATTGATGCTAGCAATCCACTTGTTTATTGTTGGTTGTAAAGAAAGGCTATTGATTTTTTCTAGGATTAATTTTGTTATCCCTGCCACTTTACTGAAACTTCTAATTCATTTATAGTAGTTTTCTGGTGGGAGTTGTTAGGATCCCTTGGGTCAAACTATCATTTCATCTGCAAAAAAGGATAGTTTAATTTCCTCTTTTCTGATTAGCACGCCTGCTTAATTTCCTTCTCTTTGTCTTATGCCCTAAGCAATTATTTCAAGGACTGTTGTTGAAGAGCGAGTGTCAACTAGGGCGGCAGCCTCGTTGGGTTCCCGCCTTTAATGGGAATGGTTCTAATTTTTCTCCAATTTAGGATGATGTTTGGCTGCTAGATTTTGTTGTATATGGCTTTTGATTAGATTTAGGGAATGGTCCCTTCAGTTCAATTCCCTCTAGAATTTTAGAACTCAAGGATGCTGGGATCTTGTCAAAGGCTTTTCTGCATCAATTGAGATGCTTGTGTGATTTTTGGTCTTTCAGTTCCATTTTATGAGTTTTATAATATTTATTGATTTACTTATGTCGAACCATCCCTGGCCATCTCTGGTAATGAATCCAACTTGATCATGAGGCGATGATCTTTTTGATGTGGGTCTGTATGTGATTTGCCAACTATTTTTGTTGAGAATTTTTGCATCTGTGTTCACTAAGATTTGGTCTATAATTTCTTTTTTGGTTGTGTCTTTGCCTGTTTGGTATTGCAGTTTGATGCTGGCTTCATTAGAAGGAGTCTGGGAGCATTTCCCTCTGTTTGTTATCCTTCTGAACAGTTTGAGCAGTATAGGTGGTAAGGACCTCTTTAAATGTTTTTATAGAATTCTGTGATGAAACCATCGGGCTTGGGCTTTTTTTAATTTGGAGGTTTTTTTTGTTTTTTTTTATGTCTTCTATTTCCTCAAATGTTATGGATTCTGCTTTAAAACTGTCAACTTCTTCTTGGTTAAACGCTGTTTTGGTTCCCAGTACTTCAGATATTCATCCCATTTCTCTTAGGTTTTCAAACTTTTAGTACACTATACATTTTTGAAGTATTTCTCATATGATTGTCTGGGACCTTTTCTTTATCGTTGTGATGTTTCCCTTTTCATCATGGATACTATTAATTTGGAGTTGGTTCTTTCTTTTGTGTTAACTGGGCTTAGAGGTCTGTCTATCTTGTTTATCCTTTAAAAGAACCAGCTTTTGGATTCCATTGATTTTTTTGTATTGTTTTCTTTTTTCATATTGTCAATTGATTTTCTTGCTCTGAGTTTGTTATTTTCATTTTGTTGTGTTTAGGGTCCATTCGTTGTTGTCTCTCAATATTTTTTTAGCTGCCGTATCTAGATCATTTTATTGTTCCCTTTCTGTTTTTTTTATTTTTTTATTTTATTTTTATTTTTTTTATACAAGATATTACCTTACCAAATCAAATCTAGACCTGTGTCTCCCTGCCACCCCCCATTCCCACCAGAGCTCATGCATTCTGCCAAACAGGTTTTTTCATCTTTTTATTCTCAAGTCTCTCTCAAAATTGTTGATGGCAAGAAGTTGACTGTTTTGAGCAGAAGGTTCACTGTTTCAGTCAGATCTTTGACCACATAATTTTCTGTGGTTGTTGGGTTGTTGTTTTTTCCAATATGTTTCACTCCAAAATATTGTGAGCAAAAGCTCAAGGAGCCTTGTACAAGAAATATTCACAACTAGGTAATTGGGAACTAGACTCCACAGATGAGGGATACCATTCATTGTTTTTCTGGTACTGCGTTACTTCACCTAATATTAATATCTTTCTAGTTCCTTCCATTCGCCTGCCAAAGTTTCATGATGTCATCTTTCTTTACCACTGCATAGATACATCCCATTATGTAGATATACCACATTTTTCTATCTTACTAGTGGTTGAGGGCACTTGGGTTGGGTTCCAGCTCCTTGCTAATTGTGAAGAGAAATGAACAATAAACATGCTGTGCATTGTAATCTCTGCAGTTAAGATGAGTTTTGTGGGTATATACCCCAGGATGGTATTACTGGGTCATGTGGTAAGCTCATTTTGAGTTTCCCAAAGGTTCTCCACAATGCTTCCATAGTGGTCGGACGAGTTTACATTCCCACAGCAGTGGATGGAGTGTTCCCCTTTCCCCACAACCTCTCCAGCACTTGGTATCTGTTAAGACAATCCCCCAGCTGGTGTGGAATTTTGTGGTCTGACCATGAACAAAAGGGGGTGAGAGGCGCAGAGTTAAAACACAGACCCTGTCGCCTTTCGGATTGGCCCAGGTCTTCCACTCAGCTGCTTGTATGGTCTCGCTTGCCCAGGGCAGGTTAGGTTGATGAGGGACAAGCTCTGACCAGCGTAATACTCAGCAATACTGGCATTACGAGGTATCCATTTTTTTTCTTGATCCTAGCCAGTTTATCAGAGTGAGATGATATTCTTAAAATGGTTTATTTTTTCATTTAATTTTAATTTATTTTTTATCGGTATTGAATGTACTGTCTGCAGGTTTGTGCACTCATTGTCATGCAATGCTGCGCGACGTCAGAGAGGGTGTTGGATTCCTGTTGGATTCCCCTGGAACATGGAGTTCTCCTGGAATTGTAGTTATGGATGGTTCTCAGCTGCCATGTGGGTGCTGGGGATTGAACCTGGTTCTTCTGCAAGAGCAGTCGGCCTTCTCAACTGCTAGGGCCATCTCTCTAGCCCCCAAATGGTTTTTAATTGCAAGGTTTCCTTAATGATTAGCAAAGTTGAACAGTTTTTTAAGGAGTTTCTCAGCCATATCTAATTCCTTACTTGTGAAATATCTGTTGCGCACTCTTTGCTCTGTCTTCTGAGTGATTCATTTTGTTTCTTTTTTCTTATGTTTTTTTGAGTAGTTGATATATTTCTGAGAATCAATGCTTTGTCAGATGTATCTGCCAGTGAAGGTTTTCCTCCCACTCATGGGTTTATTTTCACTTCCTTGGATTGTTTCTTTTGTGTACAGAAGCTTTTGAGTTCAATTGAGGTCCCATTTGTCACAAATTGTCGATGTTATTTCTCGTGCAGAAGCTTTCTGATTAAGGAAGTCTTTTTCTATGCCTATGTCTTATAGGGCTGCTGCCAACTTTTTTCTGTCTATCACCTTCAGAGTTTTGTTTCACGTTGCTGAGGTCGTTTGATCCATTCTGGAATTGAACTCTGTATAGGGTGAGGGGTAGGGATTTAATTTATTCTTCTACAAAGTGTGTTGATCAAGTTTTGCCAACACCAACTTGCTGAAAGATGCTGTCTTTTCCTCCATTGTATCTTCTTTGGGCCCCTTGTCAAATATGAAGGTGGCTGAAATTGTATGTGCTCCAACTTTTGGAATCTTCAGTTTTGTTCCATGAGTCAATAGGTCTGTTTCTGTGCCAGTTATCAAGCTGTTTTTACAACTATAGCTCTGTAGTACTTGTTTTTGAAAGTCTGGTATAGAGAAACCCCCTGTATTGGTCTTCTTGCTCAGGGCTGCTTTGGCTATTCGGGGTTTTATTTTTTTTTTGTTTTCCCAAATGAAAATGAGGATTTTTTCCAAACCTGTGAAGAAAACTCTTGGGGATTTAATTGGGATAGCATTGAATCTGTATATTAGTTTGTGTAGANCATTGTCATTTGAGAAGAGTCAAGTTACTGCCAGTGTGTGTGTGTGTGGGGGGGGGGGTGATGTGGACATTGCCTGTATCATAGCCCAGCATAGAAATATGAGAGCTTCTGGAAGGAATGGGCATTAATTTAGCCCATTATGATTTTGCCAATTTTAAGTTCAAAGTTACATAAATAGGGAGCTATAGAGATTGCTCACTGGTTAAGAGTGTTTATTGCTCTCTACAAGAGAGTTCAGTTTATTGCTCTTGTAGAGGACCTGGATTCAGTTTCCAACACTCATATCTGGAGAATCACGACCACCTGTAACATCCAGGTTTTTCAAAGCTGCCAGCCTCTGTGGGAACCTGCACAGGCGTGTGCATATATATTCACACAGGCACATATACATATATGCATACATAAAAATAATAAATATGTTTTAAACTAGTAAATCGTTCATTTATATATTCCTTAAATTATTAGTTGGGTAATGTTTTGTTCATTTTTCAGATATTAAGATAAACCTCTACCTACAGAACTAAATTAAAGTCTGACAATAACATTACAAGTTATCAGACCTTCAGATAACCACTGCCTCCAGGTCCTCCAAGGGAACACAGGGTCTCATTCTTAATGCTGGATCCACTCCTAGTCTTAGAGTTTTACATGACACAGCTTGCTGTATTCACAAAAGGAGTAATTTGACCACATTATTACAATATTCAAGGCTTCACAGGTTCTCTTGGTTAATTGTCATAATCTATAGAAACTCTTCTTGTTTTCCCAGAGCTGTAAAATTGTTTTTATTATTTGTTATTCTATTTTTTCAAGACATATTCCAAGAGACAGGCATTTTATTATCTATTTAATGGATAGAGAATCGGAGGACACTTATACAAACTAGTCGCAGGCTGAAGGCTGTGACAGCATAAGCAGGTGTCTCATTCTCTTCTTACTCTGTTCAATGAGGGATCCCACCTGTGCCTTTTCATGGAACACCCCCCCCCCCACACACACACACTTCGCTATCAATTTCATGGCTAAGAGTGCTCTCTGGGTCTTTGAGAGGCTCTGGAACAGCATATCTTACCTCCTTAGTGCCAGTGCCTCTCTAAGGAAGGGGGAGTTTTACTTAGGCAGACACCCTGTCCGGTTGCTAAGGTAGAGGGAGCTCTGAGGGTGTGGTCTTGTAGTGGAGAAGGCAAAGGCTGGGAGCCTGTGGCCAGCCAGAAGGGGAGATTTCCCCCTAGGAAGAGATTTCTCACAGTTCTGAACACTTGTCAGACCACTTTGCAGAAGAGTCTGGAACTGAGACAGTTGCTCATGGGCAGGACCACATCTTGACCAGTGCTTAGCTATGCAGACTCTGGTACTCTACTCAGCCTACATCTCAGGCTAGGAACAGAGACAGGCTTAGCTGTCACTATCTCCTAGGTCCTCTTCCCGATATAGCTATATTAAAAAAACCCCCGTTTTCTACTTTTTAATCCTGTTTATTTAATTGGTCTCTTGAGGACCGAGTCTGGCTTATTTGGGGGCTGTCACAGGCCAGGCTCTGACCCTAACAATTCAGGTGGCAGTCTGGACTTATACAACGAAAGAGCAAGGCTGCTTCGGCTAATAACTGAATAGGGTTTAAGATTTTGATAAAGCCACACAGAGAAAAGAGCTATGGTGAGAGGAGAGAGGTGGCCGGGGGCTCCACAGGGATCATGGGGCCTGCAGCAAAGGCCTCCCAGGAGGGAGAAGACTCTGACTGCAGTCAGCGTGCCTCACCTTTGGCAAAGGGCAGTTTTCTGGCTCTCACAGAAATGTCTGCCACTGTTCTGATGGTCTAGCAAAAGCTAGATCATTAGACAACTATTCTGCTGGGATGGTGGGATTCTGAAGGGGAAGGAATTAGGGTCTCCCGTTGGCTTGGGAAAAAGAGATGCTGAAGTTATCCTCAAAATGGAGAAATTCAGTGAAATAAGGGAAACATGCCCTCTGGTCAATTTCCTCCGGAAATTCCCAGGAGTGGGGGGTTCCCGCCCCATCTGGGAGGTCAGGTCCTTTACCTGCCAGCCTGGAGCCCCCTCTCTGCACAGACTTCCCAGGAAGGATATACCCGCCCCGCATGGGTTTCTGTTTTCCTCAACAAAGAAACTCAAGAATAATAACAACGATTTCTATATAGTCTTTCAAAACCGGAAGGTAGAACACATTCTTCCCCAAACCAATAAAGTGCCCTGTGTCCTGTCAAAGTAGTTGGAATGCTGTAGATTTTCCTTTACAGATTAAGAGGTACTTACCATAGGCATCTTGCAGCTGGGCTGACTGGCAGACTCCTGCTTGTCTCCCGCTTGCTTTCTTATATGAACCCTGACTTCATTTTCACTTTCCTTATGAGCTGTTGCATCACTAATTCCCTAGCCAATCATGGAACAAGAAACCCCGAACCTGAGCAAAGAATCCTGTTGTCTTGAGCAATCACTTTGTTCATCCCACATTCAAACAGGAAGAATCCCCCCGCCTCTCACCCAAATACTCTCTAGCCATTTTTTTTTTTTTTTTGCAATTGGGAACTCTTGAAAACAGAACATTGTCTGATGGACACTTTGACAATAGAACCATCCTGTGCTGTGCTAACAAGCAGAACTGATATTTCAATGCCTCACAACAAAAGGTATGGTTTCTTGTTCTAATACCATGAAGTCCTGGGTCCCGGGAGGTTCTTCAGGCCTTTCTTGGGTGTGTCTTCAGGGCAAATAGGGCTATGCTCTGGTAGCCACCTGTACTTGCCCTGTGGGCTCTAGGTTAAAGGAGTAGTCGATAACGCAGCCACAGGAACGAAGGAAGCCTGCCCTCACTTTGGATCTCCACCTGAAACTCTGACTGAGGTGTGGCAATTTCAATTACTTTTTCTGTATGAATCTCTCTCTCTCTCTCTCTCTCTCTCTCTCTCTCTCTCTCTCTTTCTTTCACACACACACACACACACACACTCGGTTTTGTTGCAGCTGGTTCTGCAGATATGTGCATGTGAGGCCTGAGGCCAACCTCATTTTTTATTCCCCAGAGACCATCCACTTTGTATTTTGAGACAGGGTCTCTCACTATGGTTCACTGATAAGGCTAGGCTGGCCAGCCAGTGAATCTCAGGGTTCAGCCTGTCACCAAATCACCCGTGTTAGTATATAAGTACATACCACTATGTCCGCATCTTTATGTGGGTGTTGAGGATCAAATTTAAGTCCTCATGTTGGATGACAAGCAATTTACTAACTGAACTGTCTCCTCAAACCCTTAGATGTAGCAATTGACACATGCTCATTTGCTGTAATTGTTAAACACCAGTCATAGGAGACGCTCAAAGCTGATGGTGAAGATTTACTAGTTGCTTGACAGTGGCAGGAACACATGATCGATTTTGGGGTTTCTTGGAGGAAGGGGCTTATTGGAGGTGGAGGAAGGAAGAGCCAGTCTTTAGGCAGACAAGCTCATTTCACAGCCATTCAGAGAATTACCCCTGGGTAGTGAATATGCTGCCGTAAGGGAAGGAGGGGCTCATAATGTCAGTGGTCAACTTGCAGATCTGGAAAGAGAGGATCTCAATTGAGGCGTTTCCTTCATCGGATTGGCCTGTGGGTGGTGCCCACCTTGGGCAGGTGTTGCCTGGGTTGTATAGGAGAGGTGGCTGAGCAGGCAGGGGAAGTGAACCAGTAAGCAGCATCTCTCCCTGGTCTCTGCTCGGCTCCAGCCTCCACGTTCTCTCCTTGAGCTCCTGTCCTGACTTCTTCTTCCATGGTCTATAAAGTGGAGGATGAAATAAACTCTTTTCTCCCCAAGTTGTTTTGATGATGGTGTTTATCACAGCAACAGAAAAGCAAAGTGTAACACCATTATACTTGTTAGTTAATTGTGCTTTATTTGTCAACTAACACACCTGGGTAGAGGGAACCTCAACTGAGCAATTGTCTCCATTGGATTGGCCTCTGGCCACATCTGTGGGGCATTTTCTTAATTGTTGAGAGATGTGGGAGGGCCCAGCCCACTATGGGAGGTACCACCTTTGGGCAGGTGGTTTATATTGTATAAGAAAGCAGGCTGAGCACAGGCCAGCGGAGCAAGCCAGTAAGCAGCATTCCTCCATGGCCTGTGCTTCAGCTCCTACCTTCAGGTTCCTGCCCTGAGCTCCTGGCATGGCTTCCCTCAATGATGGACTGACTCTACTGTAAACCAAGTGAACCCTTTCCTCCTCAAGTTGGTTTGTTTGGTCAGTGTTTTTTTCTTTTTTTCTTTTTGAGACGGGGTCTCCCTTTAGTCCCAGTTGGCCTGGAGCTCACTATGTAGACCAGGTTGGCTTTGAACTCACAGAGATCCACCTGCTTCTGCTTCCTGAGTGCTAGTATTAAAGGTGTGTACTACCATGCCTGGCTTGGTCAGTGTTTTTATCCCAGCAATTGAAGGCAAACTAAGACATTGATCATTGTAGATAACTATATTTAAATTATTATTTGTAGGGCTAGAGAGATGGCCTAGCAGTTAAGAGCGCCTTCTGCTCTTGCAGAAGACCTGGGTTCAATTCCCAGCACCCACATGGTGGCTGAGAACTGTCTTTAACTCCAGTTCCAGGGGAATCCTACACCCTCTTTTGACCTACATGGCTTTGCATGACACGGGTGCAAATGCCACAGGTGCACCAACCTACATGTAGACAGTACACTCATACTCATAAAAAAATAAATTATTGGGCTGGAGAGATGGCCTAGCAGTTAAGAGCGCCGACCGCTCTTACAGAGGACCCGGGTTCGATCCCCAGCACCCACATGGCGGCCGAGAACCGTCTGAAACTCCAATTCCAGGAGAACTCCAGTTCCAGGGGAATCCGACACCCTCTTCTGACCTCCGCGGCATTGCACGACACGGGTGCACACACCTGCATGCAGACAGTACATTCATACACATACCGAAATAAATAAAAATTAAAAAAAAATTAAAAAAAAATAAATTATTATTTGTAGATAAAGAAGTACAGATATAGGGAGATGGAGAGATGGCTCAGTGGTTAAGAGCACTGACTGCTCTTGCAGAAGACCTGGGTTCAATTCCCAGCACCCACATGGCGGCTAAGAACTGTCTTTAACTCCAGTTGCAGGGGAATCTGACACCCTCTTCTGACCTCTGCAGCATTGCACGACACGGGCACACCTACCTACGTGCAGGCAGTACATTCACACACATAAGAAGTGAAAAAAAAAGAAAAGAAGAAGTTACAGACACAGTCATTTGTCTTTAGAATTAGTTCCTATCCTTTTATAAATAAAAGGAA
This sequence comes from Rhizomys pruinosus, assembly GCA_009823505.1. Lineage (NCBI taxonomy): Eukaryota > Metazoa > Chordata > Mammalia > Rodentia > Spalacidae > Rhizomys > Rhizomys pruinosus. Next base: position 97,380 of record VZQC01003229.1, read on the forward strand.
AGGAGCCTCAGGACCCTTGCCCCTTCACCTGAAGCCAGTGGACACAGTATTTCTGCAGCATTGGTGGCAAGAGTATTTATGTGGTTGCTGTCTGGCATGGCTCACTCTCTTCAGAGATCTTCCAAACATGCATTTCTTATTACAGGGGAAATCCCCTCCCTGACCTTAAACAACCCACTCCAAAGTTGCTTCCTCAACTAAGCTTGTTCTTCGCCACACCCCATTGCACCCCCACCCCCACCCCCACAAGCCACACTCACCGCTCTGTCCCTTCTGTCCTTCCCCAAGCTGTTGGGTATCAGAGAAAACTGCTTACTTTGTGGATCTGGAGGTCCCTGTTTCCTGAAAGCCAAGGACTAATTCACAGTCTTCAGTAGCCTCCCTCCCCCCTTCAGGAACAGAGAATCAAACATATCGAGTGCTCAGTTTGTGTTTATTACAGGCGTGAATGATAAAAAGAGTGAGCATAGGGAGACTGGATAATTGTTCTTCAAGGCCCTAATTTCAGAAGCAGAGAAACACATTAAGTGTGTGTGTGTGAAGACCCACATGTGGATGGTGACGCCACACAGGAGCATGTATCTTCCCACACTGAATAAATCTTCTTTCCTACTCTTTACTCTTTGTCTAATTAGTCTCCTGAGAACTGGTACCTGTGGTTGGATCCTTGGGGGGTTATCATGGCCCAGGCTCTGATTCTAACAATTCAGGTAGCAGTCTGGAGTTATACAGCAAAACAGCAAGGTTTCTTTGGCTAAGAAGGGATTAGGGTTTGAGATCATGGTAAAGCCACAGAGAGAAAAGAGAGATGGTGAGAGGAGAGAGGTGGCCGGGGGCTACACAGGGAATGTGGGGCCTGCAGCAAAGGCCTCCTAGGAGGGAAAAGACTCCGACTACAGTCAGTGAGCCTCACCTTCAGCAAAGGGCAGTTTTCTGGTTCTCGCAGAAATGTCTGCCACTGTTCTGATGGTCTAGCAAAAGCTAGATTGTTAGACAAGCTATTCTGCTGGGATGGTGGGATTCTGAAGGGGAAGGAATTAGGGCCTCCCGTTAGCTTTGGAAAAAGAGATACTGAAGTTATCCTCAAAGTGGGGAAATTCTGTGGAACAAGGAAAACTGCCCTCTGGTCAATTTCCTCTGGAAATTCCCAGGAGCGGGGGATTCCCACAGCATCTGGGATGCCAAGTCCTTTGCTTCACAGCTTGGTGCCTGCCTCTGCACCAGAGGCTTGGAATCAAGCACTGTTCCCTCAGGAATGATACACACACCCTGCTCAGAAACAAAACTCAAACTCACGAATAACAATTTCTGTATACTTTTTCTTTTTTTTTCACATAAATTTATTTTTATTTTTTTAATCAAATCTAGACCCATGTCCCCCCCCATTCCCCCACCCCACCTGAACTCATGCATTCTGCCAAACATTTTTTTTAATATCCTTTCATCTCTTTCTCAGTCTTTCTCAATATTCTCCATGAGAAAGTTGACTGTTTTGAGCAGAAGTTCACTGCTTCAGTCCGTTCCTGTATACTTTTTCAAAACTGGAAGCTGGACTTCATTCCTCCTAAGACCAATAAACTAGACTGAGTCTCAAAGGTCAGTTGGGGGACTGTAAAATTCCCCTTATGGAGCAAGAAGTGCTTACTGCAGTAGAAAACCCGCTGGTCTCCTTGTTTTCCTCTATAAACTCCCGAATTTCACTTTCACTTTCCTTATTGAGCTATTGAGTAAATAATTGCCTGAGTAGTCATGGAATAAAAACCCCAGCATTTAAGAATAGAATATTTTGTGTGGCCATTTGGTCTAACTCACATTCAATCATGAAGAACCCTCAAAATGTGCTCATCAGTAATTTCTGATTATTCAAATTCCTGCTTTGAAAACAGTATAATGTCTGATTGCCAGTTTGACAGCAAGACCATCTTGTGTTGTGCTAACAAGCAGAACTGATATCTCAAATATCGGTTTCTCATGCAAGCACCCTGAAATGGTCAGTGGATATTCTTCAGGACCTTCTAGCGTGTGGCTTCAGGTTAGTTAGGATTAAGGTCAGGTGGGCACCACTTATATTTGCACCATGGTCTTCCAGTGTCCCTTCCTTGGCATGACTTTTTCATGACAGCAGGCATAGGAGCTAAGGATCCTGGGTCTCATTTTGCATTTTTGCCTGAAGTTCCTACTCATAGATTATCGATAGGTTTTTTTTTTTTTACCAATTATTTTGGGAACGTCATATATTGGTATACTCTTCCCACCATGTCCACCCCTCCCAGTCCCTGTCCATCTCCTCCCTTGTCCTCTGTATTCCTTCTCAGTTTCTGTCCCCTTCCTCAATCATTATTGTTACATATACATGAGAATGAATATATATATATATATATATATATATCACTGAGTCCATTCAGTGATGCTCCTGTGTATCTGTGTTTAGGGCTGCCCATTTGGAGTTTGATAACTTTTCAGGGAGCTAGTCTCTAGAGAAAACTGGTTCTCCCTCTTTCATTATCCATTGATGGACTGCAGGTCTTCTTGAGTTAGGACCTTTGAAGTCCCCCTACCCATACCTTGGGAAGTCATATTATATGCAGATCTTGTTAGACTATTATCTGTGGAGATTTCACTGCAGACGTGGTAATTTTTAATTAATTATTTATTAACTTTCGTGTATGTACACGCACCTATGTGCATGTGGGGGCCAGAGGTCAAGCTGAGTAGGCTGGGCTGTCTCTGCCTCCCGAGCACAAGTGTGTACCACCATGTCTGGATTAAAAAAAATTGTATTAAGTTTTTGTACATTTCATGTAATAGTTCTTAATCAAATTTAGACCCTTCCCACATCTGTGACATTTATGCATTTTGTCGTACATGTTAAGTCCTATCTGGGCAAGCATTTGTTCCCAGGTGTACCTCTGTGCAAGTCCATTCATTGGGCACTAGTCAGCCTATCTAGTGCCACTCTCTTAAAGATGGTCAGCTCTCTAAAGGTGATCAAGATTGATTGAGATCTTACATATGAAATACACCAAAATTCAATAAAAAATTTAGGAAAAAGAAGGTCTCCTCTCCTTCACCTAGCAGTAATCAGTTGTCAGTAATTCCTCAGCTAGAGTTGGGCCTGCTGCTTGTTTTTCTCATTTTATGCTGTTTTTTTTTTTTTTTTGTCAGTTTGAGTTGGCATGAGTTTTGTGCATGATGTCATCGTTGTTGCAAGTTCATATGAGCAAGTTCCTAGTGGCCCGAAAGCCCCTGTTTCTTTATAGTCATGCACCAACCCTGGCTAACATAATCTTTCTACTATATCTTCTGTAATGGTCCTGAACCGTGGGTGGTGAGGTTTAATACAGGAGTCCTATCTAGGAACATGCACTCTGCAGTTTCTAATTCTCTAAACCTTAGCCAGTTGTGGTCTTCTATGTGTTTCACACTCTTTTGTATGAGGAAGTTTCACTGGTGAGAATGGAGGGATGTATTAGTATTCTCTCTACCCCCTGCTTTGCTGTGTTCCTTGAGCCTTAGGTGTAGAGGTCCCACTGCAGATGTGTCACTTAGGGCTGGGAATCTCTCAGCTATATATTCTCTTCGTATGACCAATTGTGGAACTCTGTAATAGCCTCCATCTGTTGTAAAAAGAAGCTTCTTTGATGAGTGATGTATGATGTTATTTGTCAGGAGCATAGGTGTTTGGTAGGCAGATCAGGGTGAAGGGCAGGATGGGGGTGGGGACAGCCTATGGAGGGTCTAACAAACTATGTTAGAGGGTTAAGCTACTCTGAGTTAAGAAGCTAGTCCAGAGATCTGAGGCAGAGAGCAGTTGCTGGCATGGGCCCAAGGCTAGGAAGGAGACGGAGTACAGGGCGCAGTGGAACTGCTCAGGCTGCAGGGAAATCAAAATGCAGTGGGGAGGATCTGACTTACAGGGTAGTAGGCAGGTCTGTGGTGGGAGGATGAGGAGGCCAGGGGCAAGGTGGGGGTCCCATGTCTGGAGTTTTATGTGGGTGAGGAGGATCACCTTCAAGGCCTCATACTTTCCTGACAAGTGTATCAGCAGCTGAGTTTTCCTCTCCAATCCCTTGATTTAGCAATTGACAATGTGCTCATCTACTGTCATCTTGTGAGGTGACAAGCCTAAAGCTGATGGATCTTTGCCAGCTGCCTGACAACAGCAGGAACACATGATCAGTTTGTAGGTTTCTTGGAGGAAGGGGGTTACTGGAGGTGGAGGAAGGAAGAGCCAGTCTCTAGGAAGAGAAGCTCATTCCACAGCTATTCCGAGAATTACCCCTGGGTAGTGCATATGCTGCTGTAAGGGGAGGGAAGGGGTCATCGTTAGCATCAGTGGTCAACTTGCAGACCTGGAAAGAGAGCATCTCAGATGAGGCGTTCCCTTCATCGGATTGGCCGGCATCCATGTGCAGGAGGAATTGTCTTGATTGTTCATTGATACAGGAGGTGTTGGACCACTGTGGGTGGTGCCAGCCTTGGGCAGGTGTTGTCTGGGTTGTATAGGACAGGTGGCTGAGCAGGCAGGGGAAGGGAGCCAGTAAGCTGTGTCCCTCTGTGGTTTCTGCTTCAGCATGTTAGGGGCAGGTCAGAAAGATTTAATCAAAAGGAAAGGGTTAACCATGCAGGAGCAAGTCTCTAGTTGACCCCGCCCTCCTTTGAGTTCAATGGCTCCCATGACGACCCCTCCTGTTCTGTTCTGACCACAACTGCAAAAGTACATTTCCTGCTACTCTGCTCCTGAGTTCTTAGTTCCCACAGCTCCCTGAGGGCAGGATGAACTTTCCCACCCCCTAAGGAGCCCATTCCCCACCAAGGGGCTTCAGGCTGCTAAACACAACCAATCATCTTAAAGGTCACCATTGCTTGCATTGTGTTTCTGTAGCCTTGTAATTGTGTTTCTGTAATGTCACCAATGCTCCCCCTGGTTTGTGGTTATTGTGGGTTTTTGTCCTTCAAAGCTCTCTATAACAGTCGAAGTCGCACCCTTTCCTGTGTGGGGTGGGTTGTGTCCCTGATGCATCAACAATTGGCCCCCATGATGCATCAGTTTTTTCAACTGGGATCTGGTGCACCAGCAAATTAAATAAATTTTGTATTAAAGATTGAATCCTGGGCTTGAGAGTATTTTCCTGTGAGTTTTTCTTTTTTTTAAATTTAACTTATTTTGGCTGACATATACAAATATAAAGTTGTACATATTTATAGGGTCACATGATGTTTCATGCATATATACGTTGTTTAAAACTTAAAACTGCTGAACAAGTCTAGGTCATTAAACATGTATTGTTTCTTTGTGGTTAAAAATTCCACAATTCTGGACAAAATTACACAGTAATCTTTGAGGCTTTTGAAATGCATGCAATATCACATCTATATTGATCCTACTGTTAAATCATACACCAAAGCATCATACTGTATGTAATCAACTTGGTATTCATTGATCAGTTTCATCCTCACATCCTTTCTTTATTATGTTCAAGGGTTCAGATTTTTTTCTTTTAATTTTATATTACTCTAAAACATGAATATATACCTCCCGCCCATGTACATTAATTACTATGCCTGAAAGTAGGTGGTAAGTTAATTCTAGGGCTCATTATGATATTCATATAATAACATCACAGTTGCTTTCAGATAGAAAGAAATATAATGATAACATTGCTCAGCTTTTCTTTCAATTGGGGGATTTGATACTAACATCCACAAATGAGGGAAACCATTCCCCATTTGTTTTTTTTTTGGGGGGGGGACTGTGTTACTTCACTTAGCATAATGGCTTCAAGTTCTATCCATTTACCTGCAAATCTCATGATATCACATTTTTTTTTTTACTGCTGCATAGAACTCCATTCTGTAGATGCACCATGTTTTTGTTATTCAGTCCTCAGTGGAGGGGCATTTGGGTTGGTTCCAACTCTTCACTATTGTGAAAAGAGCTGCAGTAAACACAGATGTGCATGTATCTTTGCAGTAAGATGTATCTTGTGGGTATACACCCAGAAATGGTATGGCTGGGTAAGGTGGTAGGCTCATTTTTAGTCTTTTAACTTAACACTGCTTTCCATAGTGGTTGTATGAGTTTACATGCCCACTAGCAGTGGATGAGTGTTCCCCTTTCCCCGCAACCTCTCCAGCATTTGGTATCATTTGTTTTTTTGATCCTAGCCAGTCTTATTGGAGTGAGATGATATCTTAAATTGGTTTTAATTTGCATTTTTTTTGTCTTTTTGAGACAGGGTCTCCCTGTAGTCCCAGCTGTCCTGGAACTCACTCTGTAGACCAGGCTGGCCTTGAACTCACAAAGATCCGACTGCCTCTGCCTCCCAAGTGCTAGGATTAAAGGTGTGTGCCACCATGCCTGGCTTAATTTGCATTTTTTAATTATTAGCAACATTCAACACTTTTTGAGATCTCCCAGCCATCTCTAATTCCTCACTTGTAAAGTCTCAGTTCAGCTCTTTATTCCATCTTTTGAGTGAGTCATTTGTTTTCTTTCTTCTTTGTTTTTTGAGTAGTTTCTATATTCTGGATGTTAATGCTCTGCCTGATGCATTACTGGTGAAGATTTCCTCCCACTTTGTGGGTTTTCTCTTCACTTCCTTGATTGTTTCTTTAGCTGTACAGAAGCTTTTGAGTTTGATGAGGTCCCATTTGTCAATTGTTGACCTTATTTCCTGTGCAGCTGCTGTCTGATTAGAAAGTATTTTCCTACACCTATGTTTTGTAGGTTGTTGCGAACTTTTTCTTCTATCACCTTCAGGGTTTCAGGTTTCATGTTAATATCTTTGATCCACTTGGGGTTGATTCTGAACAGGGTGAGAGGTAGCAGTTTAATTTTGTTCTTTTACAAATGGTGATCCAGTTTTGCCTGTACCATTTGCTGAAGATGCTATCTTTCCTCCATTGAGGTTTCTTGCCCCTTTGTCAAATATGAGGTGGTTGAAATTGTATGAGCTCAAGTCTGGATCTTCAATTTTGTTTCATTGGTCAATGGGTCTGTTTTTGTGCCAGTATTAAGCTGTTTTATTACTATGGCCCTGTAATATAGCTTGACGTCTAGTAAAGCAATCTCCCCTCTTCAGGGGTTTAAAATTTTTATTGTAGAGATCTTTATTGTCTTTGGTTAGGTTTGTTCACAGGTTATTATTTATTTATTTATTTATTTTGTATGAGTGTACTGTCTGCATGTAGGTTTGTGCACCTGTGTCATGCAATGCCGCGGAGGTCAGAAGAGGGTCTCAGATTCCCCTGGAACTGGAGTTCTCCTGGAATTGGAGTTACAGCCGATTCTTAGCTGCCATGTGGGTGCCGGGGATTGAACCCGGGTCCTCTGTAAGAGCAGTCGGTGCTCTTAACCGCTAGGCTATCCCTCCAGCCCCTTATTTATTTATTTTTGAGACTATTGTGAGTGGGAAGGTCTTTTTTTAATACTTTCTTTTATTTCATTTTTTTAACAATAAGTAATAAGTTATGAGTACAAGCATCCTTCATGTAAAACCAATTTTCCAGCAGTTGCACCCAAACCCACATAGCCCAAGGCTCCCACCATCCAGCTGGAAGGGCTTGTATGTACAATCAAGTTGATCAAATAAGTTTCCAGTCTATATTGCTGTAGTTTCACCATTCACCCCAATTGCAGCCCTTAAATTCTACCATGCCCCCTCTTCCACAGATTGTTCCCTAGGCTTAGAAAAGGGGCACAGGTGGATGAGAAGCAAAACAGTCTACTTTCTCTGGAGTGTCGTTTTGGACTCTGGTCAGTTCTGGCTGTTTCCTTTCATGGGCTGACAGTTTGTCCAGGAATAACCTTTCAATCCTACTAATGAAGCACAAGCAATTAGATATATAGGTATTTAAACAGTATTAATTATTATGGTAGGTTACTTTGGTATAGACACAGATGTTTGGATGGTATGTTAATCCATGGATTATGTTTTTTCTGTAAAAGCTGACGAGGTCTTACTGTGGCTTATAACATCTCCTAACCACTAGAGGATGTAAGCTTGTGGCATCAGCCATGAGTTATTCCTATAAGGAGAGAGCTACTAGCCAATTAGATTTAGGATATACAGACATATGGTTGCCACTGCTGCACAGTCTTTCCAGGCAGGTGAGGTGTAGCTGGTGCTGACGGAGGAGTCTTGCTTGACTCAAGGAGACCTATATTTGCTTTATTGGCTTAGTGGCCTTTGGTAACACTCTCTGGTATTCCAGAGACCAACTGTACACTTGCAAGTGCAGTCTCAATACATCTTTCCCATGCTTACATCAGGTCTTTTTTTTTTTTTTTGTCTTTTTGAGACAGGGTCTCCCTGTAGCCCTAGCTATCCTGGAACTCACTCTGTAGACCAGGCTGACCTTGAACTCACAAAGATCCGCCTGCCTCTGTCTCCCAAGTGCTAGGATTAAAGGCACGCGCCACCACGCCCGGCACATCAGGTCTTTAACAGCAGGGCCTTACTGCCTCTCTTCTTGCAGGTATCCCAGTTTATAGGTAAGAAGCCTTTACCTTTTGGGGGGGGGGCTTGGATCCCCTGGCCAACATCTCCTTGGCAGAATAATCCATTGCTGATATAAGAGCTCTCCTGTATTAATATATTTTGCTTAAATGCACAGCTTAAAGAGACTTTAGTATTATATTTGGTTCTGAATAGAGAATAATCCTTTTCACAGTTCCTATGTCTATTACTCAGTTAAAGAAAGCAGTTTTACAAGAGATTACCTCTATAACAGTTGGCTCTAATTTACAGTTAGGGAATGACTTCATTAGCATCATGATTTTCTTTGTTCTATGAAAAGGAGGTAAGAAAGTCTCTCATATTAAAATTTTGTGGCACCTGGAAGGTAAGGTTCATTAGGACTCATTATAAACAGTTGTTACAAATAGGATCCACAGAGATGTTTGATGCCTGTAGCAGTCTGAGGCTTTTTTTCCTTTCAAAGTTCAGATGGGCATCTTCTCTGCTGGCACTTCCTGGTACATCTTACACAATGCAAAGCTGTATCTTTTCTTTCTCAGCCATTAAGTTCGTGACATTTTGACCTGTGGGAACGTACAAATCTTTTCCTGTAGTTAGTTTTAAGATTTAAATTGCAAAATTTTTAACAAAAAGTTTTCATATATAACTGTATCCCCCCTTTTTATTTTAGGTTTTTATTTTTTGACCCATGAGTCTCAAAAAGGCAGTTGTAGTACACATACCTATAGGCAGGAATCAAGGCACAGTTTTCATCAAATTCACCCAAGCTGTTTTGGGTGACTGTATGTCATTAACTTGGGAAGCAAACTTAATTCCTTAAGTTAAATCATCCCACAGGTAAAAGAGAATGCTACAAGATGTCACTGTACAACACAAAAATTATAGAGAACATTTGTTTATGCGAATCGCAAAGTTATTATTATATAGATTTTAAGTAAAACAAATGTGGACAATTTATATTTCCAATTAACTCAGATGCATTACCGTTTTTATCAAAACCTTTAAACCAATGTTGTTTAATATATACATATTTACTTTTAGTAAGTCCTAAAACACCATGTAACCTGTAGACAGAGTCTGGGAAAAATTGGATACTTGTTGAACTCACTTCAATTAAATATACATTAATCGAATATAGACCCGTGTCCCTCTCCCACCCCTCCCTGGAAGAGCCATTCGTGAAAGGTTCACTGCTCGACAAAGTTCCAGTGACCTGATCCATCTGGTTGAAGTCTGCTCTCCAGCTGACCTTGGTTTTCTTTTCTTTTCTTTTCTTTTCTTTTTTTTTTTTTTTTTTTTTTTTGGTCTTTTTGAGACAGGGTCTCCCTGTAGCCCCAGCTGTCCTGGACCTCACTCTGTAGACCAGGCTGGCCTTGAACTCACAAAGATCGGCCTGACTCTGCCTCCCAGTGCTAGGATTAAAGGCGTGCACCACCATGCCCGGCTGACCTTGGTTTTTAATAATTCTCCTTATCATATTAATTCTTATTTTTCCACTGCTTGACTTTTGGTTTTCTAGCAGTTGGGGTACCTGCTTCTGCCTCAAGGATGGAACGACACTTTTGCCTTTTCTAGAAATGAGTACTTTGTGAGAAATAATGCACTGTGTACACAAAACTTAAAAGTATGATACAGTAGTAATTAATGATTCTACAGAAACTGTGTCATGCGCAGCTTGCCCAAGTAAAGAAAGGAATTTGGTTTCATGGTCGGTTTAAACTAAAAGAGGATTGAAGGGCAAAGTGAAACTAAGTCCAGTGAGCGTGTATTCTAGTGATCTGACTCAAGTTTAGTAGCCCTTAGAAAAATCACCTTAGCAGAAGGTGTTTAAAACAGAAACTGAGGAAAACAGAAACTGAGGAAAACAATGACCAGAATAAAAACAAGATATGAATCAAAGCTACACCCGCCACAGAATGACTTACAGGTCCAGCGAACAAGGAACTAAAGTGAGAAAAATAAAGTTCTCTATTGTTAAAGCTTTAAAGCTCATTTTTTACAGAATTAAAAGAGTTAAAAGTTAAAAGTTAACATTAACTTCGCTGTGCTGCAAAACTGTTAAATTGCTTAGCTGAATGGCTGTACTATTATTGTTTCACTTTGTTGATGTCTCAACTAAATGATTATACTGTTATTGATTGTTTTACTGTTTTTGATGTTAAGAATAATTTCAGGTGTGAATTCTCTGAAAAATATTTACGGGGAAGTTGGGTTATTTTTTTCGTTATTAGCTTAGACTTGCATAACGTGTATTAGTTTTAGGGCACATAAAAATAAACGTCGGGCCAGGTGTGGTGGCGCACGCCTTAATCCTAGCACTTGGGAGGCAGAGCGGCGATCTTTGTGAGTTCAAGGCCAGCCTGGTCTACAGAGTGGTTCCAGGAAAGCTGGGGCTAAAGGGAGACCCTGTCTCAAAAAGAAACAAAAAAAAAAAAAAAAAAAAAAAAAAAAAAAATAAATGAAATAAAAAATAAAAAAAAAAATAAAATAAAAATAAACGTCGGGACCTGAGGAGCAGAGAAGAAAAGGAATCAGTAGAGTGGCAAACCCGAAAGGCCTCTGCACAGGATCAGAGAAGGCAAACGCTCTCTGATTCTTAGGTCAGGAATTCGGCAGAGTGGCAAACTGGCAAGGCCCTCTGCACAGGATCAGAGAAGGCAAAAATCTCTCTGATTCTTAGGTCAGGAATTCGGCAGAGTGGCAAATTGGCAAGGCCCTCTGATCAGGATCAGAGAAGACAAAAATCTCTCTGATCCTTAGGTCAAGAAATCGGCAGAATGAAGAACCTAAGAGGTCCTCTGCACAGGATCAGAGAAGGCGAAAGCTCTCTGATCCTTAGGTCAGGAATTTGGCAGAGTGGCAAATTGGCAAAGCCCTCTGCACAGGATCAGAGAAGGCAAATGCTCTCTGATTCTTATGTCAAGAAATCGGCAGAGTGAAGAACCCAAGAGGTCCTCTGCACAGGAGCAGGGATGATAGATGCTCCTCAGGTCATGAAAAAGAGATTCTTGTGTCTTATTTGATTAATTTCTTCGCCACCTTTTTGACCACCCACTTCAGGAACTGAACCTTCTGGAGTTGGACTCCGGCACCTCCCACCCCTCCAGATTCACCATTTCAGTCAGTTTTCTGATGCAGTCTTTCTGTTGTTGATCTTTCAATATGCATCCCTCTCCACAAGTAATATTTACAACTGGGTTATTGATGCTAGCATCCACTTGTTTATTGTTGGTGTAAAGAAAGGCTATTGATTTTTCTAGGTTAATTTTGTATCCTGCCACTTTACTGAAACTTCTAATCATTTATAGTAGTTTTCTGGTGGAGTTGTTAGGATCCCTTGGGTCAACTATCGTATCATCTGCAAAAAGGGATAGTTTAATTTCCTCTTTTCTGATTAGCACGCCTTTAATTTCCTTCTCTTGTCTTATTGCCCTAGCAAGTATTTCAAGGACTGTGTTGAAGAGGAGTGGCAATAGGGGGCAGCCTCGTTGGGTTCCCGCCTTTAAGGGGAATGGTTCTAATTTTTCTCCATTTAGGATGATGTTGGCTGTAGATTTGTGGTATATGGCTTTGATTAGATTTAGGAATGGTCCCTTCAGTTCAATTCCCTCTAGAATTTTAAACATCAAGGGATGCTGGATCTTGTCAAAGGCTTTTTCTGCATCAATTGAGATGCTTGTGTGATTTTTGTCTTTCAGTCCATTTATGAGTTTTATAATATTTATTGATTTACTTATGTTGAACCATCCCTGCATCTCTGGTATGAATCCAACTTGATCATGATGGATGATCTTTTTGATGTGGGTCTGTATGTGATTTGCCAATATTTTGTTGAGAATTTTTGCATCTGTGTTCACTAAGATGGGTCTATAATTTTCTTTTTTGGTTGTGTCTTTGCCTTGTTTTGGTATTGCAGTGATGCTGGCTTCATAGAAGGAGTCTGGGAGCATTCCCTCTGTTTGTATCCTTCTGAACAGTTTGAGCAGTATAGGTGGTAAGACCTCTTAAATGTTTTATAGAATTCTGCTGTGAAACCATCTGGGCCTGGGCTTTTTTTAAGTTTGGAGGTTTTTTTTTTTTTTTTTATGTCTTCTATTTCCTCAAATGTTATGGATCTGTTTAAACTGTCAACTTCTTCTTGGTTAAGCTTTGTTGGTTCCCAGGACTTCAGATATTCATCCATTTCTCTTAGGTTTTCAAACTTAGTACACTATACATTTTTGAAGTATTCTCATATGATTGTCTGGACCTTTTCTTTATCTGTTGTGATGTTTCCCTTTTCATCATGGATACTATTAATTTGGAGTTGGTCTTTCTTTTGGTTAACTGGGCTAGAGGTCTGTCTATCTTGTTTATCCTTTAAAAGAACCAGCTTTTGGATTCATTGATTTTTTTTGTATTGTTTTCTTTGTTTCTATTTCATTGATTTCTGCTCTGAGTTTTGTTATTTCTTTCTGTCTGGGTTTAGGGTCCATTCGTTGTTGTCTCTCAAATTTTTTTTAGCTGCAGTATTAGGTCATTTATTTGTTCCCTTTCTGTTTTTTATTTTTTATTTTATTTTATTTTTTTATACAATATTACCTTACAAATCAAATCTAGACCTGTGTCTCCCTCCCTACCCCCCATCCCACCAGAGCTCATGCATTCTGCCAAACATGTTTTTCATCTTTTTCTCAGTCTCTCTCAAAATTGTTGATGCAGAAGTTGACTGTTTTGAGCAGAAGTTCACTATTTCAGTCAGTTCTTTGACACGATATTTTCTGTGGTTGTTGTTGTTGTTTTTTCCAATATGTTTCACTCCCAAATATTTGGACAAAAGCTCAAGGAGCCTTGTACAAGAAATATTCACAACTAGGTAATTGGAACTAGCATCCACAGATGAGGGATACCATTCATTGTTTTTCTGGGACTGTGTTTACTTCACCTAATATAATATCTTCTAGTTCCTTCCATTCGCCTGCAAAGTTCATGATGTCATCTTTCTTTACCACTGCATAGAACTCCATTATGTAGATATACCACATTTTCTCTATCTACTCATTGGTTGAGGGGCACTTGGGTTGGTTCCAGCTCTTTGCTATTGTGAAGAGAAATGCAATAAACATGGCTGTGCATGTATCTCTGCAGTAAGATGAGTTTTGTGGGTATATACCCAGGAGTGGTATGACTGGGTCATGTGGTAAGCTCATTTTGAGTTTCCCAAAGGTTCTCCACAATGCTTTCCATAGTGGCTGGACGAGTTTACATTCCCACCAGCAGTGGATGAGTGTTCCCCTTTCCCCACAACCTCTCCAGCACTTGGTATCTGTAGACAATCCCCCAGGCCTGTGGGGGGAATTTTGTGGTCTGACCATGAACAAGGGGGTGAGAGGCGCAGAGTTGAGACACAGACCCTGGTCGCCTTGTGATTGGCCCAGGTCTGCAACTCAGCTTCTTGTATGGTCTCACCTGCCCAGGGCAGGTTAGGTTGATGAGGGACAAGCTCTGCACATGCGTAATACTCAGCATACTGGCTATTACAGGTATCATTTGTTTTCTTGATCCTAGCCAGTCTTATCAGAGTGAGATGATATCTTAAAATGGTTTTATTTTTCATTTAATTTTTAATTTATTTTTTATGTGTATGAATGTACTGTCTGCAGGTTTGTGCACTCATGTCATGCAATGCTGCGGAGGTCAGAAGAGGGTGTTGGATTCCTGTGGAACTGGAGTTCTCCTGGAATTGTAGTTATGGATGGTTCTCAGCTGCCATGTGGGTGCTGGGGATTGAACCTGGTTCTTCTGCAAGAGCAGTCGGCTCTCTCAACTGCTAGGCCATCTCTCTAGCCCCCAAATGGTTTTAATTTGTGTTTACTTAATTATTAGCAAAGTTGAACAGTTTTTTAAGATGTTTCTCAGCCATATCTAATTCCTTACTTGTGAAGTATCTGTTCAGCACTTTGCTCCATCTTTAGAGTGATTCATTTGTTTTCTTTTTTCTTTGTTTTTTTGAGTAGTTGATATATTCTGAGAATCAATGCTTTGTCAGATGTATCTGCAGTGAAGGTTTCCTCCCACTCCATGGGTTTTATTTTCACTTCCTTGATTGTTTCTTTTGATGTACAGAAGCTTTTGAGTTCAATGAGGTCCCATTTGTCAATTGTCGATGTTATTTCTCGTGCAGAAGCTTTCTGATTAAGGAAGTCTTTTCCTAAGGCTATGTCTTGTAGGCTGCTGCCAACTCTTTCTTCTATCACCTTCAGAGTTTTGGGTTTCATGTTGAGGTCTTTGATCCATCTGGAATTGACTTCTGTATAGGGTGAGGGGTAGGGATTTAATTTTATTCTTCTACAAGTGGTGATCAAGTTTTGCCAACACAACTTGCTAAAGATGCTGTCTTTCCTCCATTGTATCTTCTTGGGCCCCTTGTCAAATATGAGGTGGCTGAAATTGTATGTGCTCAACTTTGGATCTTCAGTTTTGTTCCATTGGTCAATAGGTCTGTTTCTGTGCCAGTACCAAGCTGTTTTTACAACTATAGCTCTGTAGTATTGTTTGAAATCTGGTATAGAGAAACCCCCTGCATTGCTCTTTTTGCTCAGGGCTGCTTTGGCTATTCGGGGTTTTTTGTTTTTCCATATGAAATTAAGGACCCCCCCCAAGCCTGTGAAGAAACTCTTGGGGATTTTAATTGGGATAGCATTGAATCTGTATATTAGTTTGTGTAGAATGGACATTTTTACTATATTCATTTTCCCAATCCCTGAGCATGGGAGGTCTTTCCATCTTCTGATGTCTTCTTCAATTTCCTTCTTCAGGGGTTTAATTTTTGTTGTAGAGATCTTTGGTGTCTTTAGTTAGGTTTGTTCCTAGGTATTAATATTATTGTTTTTGAGGCTATTGTGAGTGGGAAGGTCTCCTTCAATTCCTTCTTCGGTTGCTTGTTGTTGGTGTAAAGAAAGGTTACTGATTTTTCTAGGTTAATTTTGTATCCTGCCACTTTACTGAAACTCTTAATCATTTCTAGGAGCTTTCTGGTGGAGCTTTTAGCATCCCTTAAGAAAACAATCATATCATCAGCAAAAAGGGATAGCTTGACTTCCTCTTTTCCAAATAGAACTCCTTTAATTTCCTTTTCTTGCCTTATTGCCCTAGCAAGTGTTTCAAGCACTATATTGAAGAGGATTGGTGATAGGGGCCAGCCTTGGAGGGTTCCTAACTTAAGAGCAATACTTCTGTCTCTTCTCCATTTAGGATGATGTTGGCTGTGGGTTTCCTGTATATGGCTTTGATTACATTGAGGAATGATCCCTCCAATCCAATTCCCTCTAGGACTTTAAGCATGAAGGGATGCTGGATTTTGTTGAAGGCTTTTTCTGCATCAGTTGAGATGATTGTGTGGTTTTTGTCTTTCAGTACATTTATGTGTTTTATGATATTTATTAATTTTCATATGTTGAACCATCCCTGCATCCCTGGTATGAATCCAACTTGGTCATGATGGATGATCTTCTTGATGTGGGTCTGTATGCGATTTGCAAGTATTTTGTTGAGAATTTTTGCATCTCTGTTCATTAATGAGATGGGTCTATAGTTCTCCTTTTTGGTTGTATCTTTGCCTGGTTTTATTATTAGAATGATACTGGTTTCATAGAGGGAATTTGGGATATTTCCCTTGCTTGATTCCTTCTGAACAATTTGAGTAATAATGGATGTAGGTCTTTTTGAAATGTTTTATAGAATTCTGCTCTGAAACCACCTGGGTCTGGGCTTTTTTTAGTTGGGAGGTTTCTTATTACATCTTCAATTTCTTCATATATTATGAGTCTGTTTAAGCTGTCGATCTCTTCTTGGTTAAGCTTTGGTGAGTCCCAGGTTTTTAGATATTCATCCATTTCTCCTGGATTTTCAAACTTAGTAGAGTATAGGTTTTTGAAGTATTCCCATGTGTTCGTCTGGATCTTTTCGTTGTCTGTTGTGATGTTTCCCCTTTCATCACGGATTCGATTGACTTGGATCTGCTCTTGTTTTCTTTGGTTAACCGGGCTAGAGCTCTGTCTATCTTGTTTATTATCTCAAAGAACTTACTTTTGGATTCATTGATTTTTTTGTATTATTTCTTTGTTTCTATTTCATTGATTTCTGCTCTGATTTTTTTTTTATTTCTTCCTGTCTGTTGCATTTGGGGTTCATTTATTGTCTCTCAATTGTTTTTAGCTGCAGTGTTAATTCATTCACTTGTGCTCTTTCTGTTTTTCTGATGTAGGCACCCACGGCTGTAAACTTCCCTCTTAGGACTGCTTTTAAGGTATCCCATAGGTTTTGTTATGTTGTATTATCATTGTCATTCAGTTCCAGGAATGCTTTTATTTCTTTATTTTTTCCTTGAGCCATTCATTATTCAGGAGTGTGTTGTTTAGTCTCCATGTGCTCTTGTAGATAGTAGGATTTATCTTGGTGTTGATATTAAGCTTTGTTGCACTGTGATCTGATAGAATACATGAAATTAATTCAATCTTTTTGTATATGTTGAGGTTTTTTTCTTTTACACAGTATGTGGTTGATTTTGGAGAATGTTCCATGGGATGCTTAGTAGAATGTGTATTCTCTGGTATTTGGGTGGAATCTTTGGTAGATGTCTGTGAGGTCCATTTGGTGTATTGCATCATTCAGTTCAGATGTCTCTCTGTTTATTCTTGTTCTGGTTGACCTGTCCAAAGGACTTAGTTGGGTATTGAAGTCCCCTACTATGAGTGTGGTGGGGTTAATCTGTGCTTTGTGGTTCTGGAGAATTGTCTTTATAAAGTTTGGGTGCACCAGAGTTTGGTGCATATATATATATGATTGTGAACTCTTCATGGTCAATTGTTCCTTTGATAAAGATGTAATGGCCCTCTTTGTCTCTTCTGATTTCCTTTACTTTGAAGTTTAATTTGTCTGATATTAAAATAGCAACACCTGCTTTCTTTTTGGTACCATTTTCTTGGAATATTTTTTTCCATCCCTTCACCTTAAGTTGGTGGCTATTATTGAGAGTGAGATGGGTTTCTTGGAGACAGCATGTAGATGGGTTTTGTTTCCTAATCCAATTTCCCAGCCTATGTCTTTTCTTGGGGAGTTTAGTCCATTAATATTTGAGGTTATAATTGAAAGATGTGTTTTGTTTCCTTTCACCTTATTATCCATTTGCATTTTTAGTCTTGGTTTCTACTTCTGCAGCTGTGTTTTTACTAATTTCCCTTTCTAGGTACCTGAGGATAGTTGTTCCTTTCTTCTGGCCTTTGAATTGCCTCAAGTATTTTCTGAAGGGTTTGTTTTCCGGATATGTATTCTATCATCTTGTTTATGTCACGGAAGATTTTTTTTCTCTCCTTCAACTATAATTGACATTTTTGCAGAATATAGTAACCTGGGTTGGCATCTATAGTCCTTTAACACTGGGAATGCTTTGCTCCATGTTCTTCTTGCTTTCATAGTTTGCACTGAGAAGTCAGTTGTAATTCTGATGGGTTTTCCCTTATATGTAACTTGTTGTTTTTCTCTTGTGACTTTCAGAATTTTGACTTTGCCTTGGGCGTCTAGCATTTTAACTATGATATGGCATAAGGAGTTTCTTTTCTGATCTCATCTGGTTGGGGTTCTATGTGCTTCTTGTATTTGTATTGGTTTGTCTTTTGTTAGTTTGGGGAAATTTTCATCTGTTATTATGTTGAAGATCTGATCAATACCATTCTCTTAGGATTCTTCTCCTTCCTCTATTACTATGATACGGAGGCTTGATTTTTTTTCATCATGTCCTATATTTCCTGGTTGTTCCACTTTTGTGTATTTAAAAATTTTTCATAATTTTTACTTGAGCTTTTTACTTGTTCTGTGTTATCTTCCAGGTCTGATATTCTTTGTTCTTCTTCCTCCATTCTACTTCTGAGGCTTTTGCCATTCCTTTCCTCTTGATTGGATGAGTGTTCTATTTCATTTTTCATTTCATCCTGTGATTTCTTTAATATTTCCACTTCATTTTGGAGCTTCTCAATCTCTTCCTGTAGCTCCTTGCTTTCCTGGTTGGTTTCCTTTTTTAATGTTTCCACTTCCTTCCAGAGTTTATCATTTTCTCCCTCTAATCCTTTCTGGAGTTTGTCATTCTCTCCCTTTATTTTTCTGAAGTTTGTAATTCTCTCCCTCTAGGTCTTTTTTAAGTTTTTCATTCTCTTTCCTTAGTTCTCTGACTTGTTCTTTATATTCTTTGATTTCTTTGAATATGTCTGCAATTGTTCCTCTAAGATCTTGTCCTGTGCTACCCCCAAGGAGATCCCACTATATGAATCTCCCACAGGGTTGGTAGAGCTTGGTGTGGAATTATCCTGCACCTTTCCCTTGTCCCTTCGTTGTGTCCCTGGCATGTTGATTTCCCTTTTTGCCTGTATTCCTATGCGAATCACAAAAGCCTCTTCACTGTGTTGAAGGCTTGCTTTGCTTGCCTCCTTCAGATGCCCTTTTTTTCCTCCTTGTTTATGGAGTGTTGATTTGTCTAGGTTTCAGGCTTTCAATTTTGTTTATATATTGGAAGTCTAACACACTCTTCCCTTTCTGTTCTGAAGGTTCTCCAAAAAATCCACTTGGACCCTCCCTCAGCAATTCCAGTTGGTGGGGGTGGGGAGGAATATGCTTGGCTTAGCCAGAGACTCGATATTCTGTGTTTCAGGTGGTCCTGGGAAATCCCTGATCTAAGCTCTGTGCACTCCCCCTTTCTGTTTTTTTTTTTTTTTTTTTTTAATTTTGGCACTTAGGTCTATAAATTTCCCTGTTAGGACTGCTTTTAAAATATCCCACAGGTTTTGTTGTGTTGTATTGTCTTTTTTGTTTAGTTCCATGAATACTTTTATTTCACTCTCTATTTCTTGCCTGACCCATTCATTATTGAGGATTGTCTTATTTAGTCTCCCATGTTTTCTTGTAGCTAGTCAGGCTTATTCTGGTGTTAATATTGAGCTTTATTGTACTGTGGTCTGATAGAATGCATGAGATTATTTCAATCCTTTTATATTTGTTGAGGTTTCTTTTGTGTCCCAGTATGTGGTCAATTTTGGAGAATGTTCCATGGGGTGCTGGTGTTTGGGTGAAATATTCAGTAGATGTTTGTGATGTCCATTTTGTGTATTGTAGTTCTCTGTTCCAATGTCTCTCTGTTTATTTTTTGTACGGTTGATGTATCCAAGGGGCTCAGTGGGGTATTCAAGTCCCCCACTACTAGTGTGTTGAGATTAATCTGTATCTTGAGACCCACAGAATTGTGTTTATATAGTTTGCTGCACCTGAGTTTGGTGCATAAATATTTAGGATTGTGATGTCTTCCTGGTTAATTGTTCCTCTGATAAGGATGTAGTGGCCCTCTTTGTCTCTTCTGATTGACTGCTCTGAAGTCTATTTTGTCTGATATTAAATTAACAACTCCAGCTTGCTTTTTTGTACCATTTTCTTAGAATATTCTTTTCCATCCTTTCACTTTGAGTTGGTGTCTATCCTTGAGGGTGAGATGGGTTTCTTGTAGGTAGCATATAGATGGGTTCTGTTTCCTAACCCATTCTCCCAGTCTATGTCTTTTGATTGAGGAGCTTAGCCCATTGATATTTAAGGTCACTAATGAGAGATGTGTGTTGCTTCATTTCAACTTATTCTTGGTTTGCATTCTTGGTCTAGGTTTGTGTTTATGCTGTTATGCTTTTATTAGTTTCTCTCTTTAGTTGGTTGGTGATAGTTGTTCCTTTCCTCTGTTCTTTGGATTGCTTTGAGTATTTTCTGTAGTGTTTTTTTGACATGTATTCTTTCATCTTGTTTGTGTCATGAAAGATTTTCCTTTATTTTTCAAATACAATTGACATTTTTTCTGGGTATAGTGATCTGGGTTGGTATCTAAAGTCATTTAGCACTGGGAATACTTTGGTCCACGTTCTTTTGGCTTTCATAGTTTGCATTGAAAAGTCAGCTGTAATTCTGACGAATTTCCCCTTGTATGTAGTTTGTCATTTTTTTTCTTGTGGCTTTAAGTATTTTGTCTTTGTTTTGAGCATCTAGTGTTTTAACTATAACATGGCATGGGGAGTTTCTTTTCTGGTCTTGTCTATTTGGTGTTCTATGTGCTTATTGTATTTGTATAGGTTTGTCTTTTTTTGCTTTTGGAAAATTTTCTTCTATTATCCTGTTGAAGATCTGGTCAATACCATTGTCTTGGGATTCTTCTCCTTCCTCTATCCCTATGATGTGGAGAGTTGGTCTTTTCATAGTATCCCACTTTTCCTGGTTATTCCATTCTTGTGTTTTCTTTTTTTTTAATTTTCTTAGTCTTCACTTGAGCATTTTAGATGTTCTGTGTTGTTCTGAAGGTCTGATATTCTATTTTCTTCTTCGTCCATTCTGCCTTCTGAGGCTTTCTCCCATCCTTTCCTGTTGATTGTGTGGATGTTCCATTTCCTTTTTCATTTCTTCCTGTGATTTCTTTAGTATTTCCATTTCCTTTTGGATCTTGTCATTCTCTACTTGTAGCTCCTTGCTTTGCTGGTATCCTTCTTTTTTCATTTCAGCCTGGGATCTTTTCAGTGTTTCCACTTTCTTCCAGAATTTGTCTTTCTCTCCCTTTTGTTCTTTTCGGACATTGTGTTTCTCTTCCTCTAGTTCTTTTCAGAGTTTGTGTTTCTCTTCATCTAGTTCTTTTAGGAACTTGTCATTCTTTCCCTCTAGTTCTTTCCAGTGTTTATCATTCTTTCCTTCTAAGTCCTTCCCGAGTTTTTCATTTTCTCCCCTTAGTTCTCTGATTTGTTCTTTATATTTTTTGATTTCTTTGACTATGTCTACAATTGTTCTTCTAAGGTCTGTATTTTGGTTTCCTTCCAGGGAGATCTCGTTGTAGGAATCTTATGTTGGACTGGTAGTGTTTGGTGTGGGTTTATTATGTGCTTTTCCCATGTTGTTTTTTCGTTGTGTCTTTGGCATGTGGATTTGTTTGTTTGTTTGTTTGTTTTTGGATTTTGGTGCCTCAATATTGGCTGCGCAGACTAGATTCACTAAAACTACATCTGCTAGATAGTCCACACTACAGCACCACCAGCTTGAGTGTGTGTGTAGGTCATTACTCTTTGTCCTATGTGCCAGTACCCTGCTGACCTAATGGACCCCTGTGACCCTGTCTAGGTGCACCCACACCTTGGTGCTCTCTGGAACCTGAGCTGGCTGGGAGGTTCCGGGGGTGGATGGTGGGCCCCCAAGGGTCAAGGCAGTTCTGCTTTGCCTTACCAGCACAGCACTGAGTCCAGTCCAGTGCTCTTTGGAACCCAAGCTGGGAGGTTCCGGGGATGGGTGGCAGGCCCCCAAGGCTCAAAGCAGTTCCACCTTGCCTTACCAGCACTGCACTGAGTCCAGGCTGGTGCTCTCTGGAACCCACACTGAGTGGGCGTTGCCCCCCCAAGGCTTAAAGCAGTTCTACCTTGCCTTACTGGTACTCCACTGAGTCCAGGCCAGTGCTCTCTCAAACCCAAGCTGGGAGGTTCTGGGGGCAGGTGGCGGGCCCCCAAGTCTCAAAGCAGTTCCACCTTGGCTTACAGCACTGCACTGAATTCTGTGTATTTTTCAAACCTAACATTTTGGTGAACCAGCCAGGAGAGCACAGACCTCCAAGCCTAGCTCATTTCCTGTCCCTGAGTGCCAGCCAGCCACCTCATCCTGAAGTAAGATTTCTGCTTTCTTTTCTGAGTGGATGGTTTGAGTCCATCCCTTCCAGTTGTGAACACATTCTGGTTCTGGTTAGTCTAGACTTTTGTGTGACTCATGTGGAGAGAACTGGACATGGTATTCCTTGCTGAGTCTGGGGAGGGGAGATGCCCCACATCTCCACTTGGCTGTGAATAAATGGTTCAAGTCTGTCTCTTTGGATTGAGCCAAGTGGATGGTTTGAGTCCTTCCCTTTGGCTCTGGAGAAGTCAGGTGGACAGTTCAAGTCTGTCCCTCCAGATTAAGCCAAGTGGATGGTTCGAGTCCATCACTTTGTCTCTAGGGATGCCAGGTGAGTGGTTCGAGTCTGTCCCTCTGGAGTGGCTTTCCACTATGCAGTGTTTCCTGCCTGCAGCTGGCTGGCCAGTCGAAGGTTCCTTTAACCTTAGCCTCATTTATCATTTTCATTCTGTTATTTTTGGCTGCCCAGGGCACCTGGACCAAGCCCTGTACATTGCCACTTGGCAAAGGCAAACTCTCCTTTTGTGCCCTCTGTCATGGCTGAAACCCCTCTTCTGCTCTTTTCTGTGCAGGCACGTACACACAAACAGCCTGTGTTGCAAGCTCTAAGCATCCAGAGCTTCCACTGCTCCAAGATCCATCATAGTAAGATGCCAGGCAGCTGGCCCCCCTTAACAGGATTGTTAGTTAAGGTGGAACAGGCATTTAGTGAAATCAACCCAGCATTTGGGGGCTTTGGTAAAAATGTCTTAAACTCTAAATGATTGTGTGTAGATGTGACAATGAAATGGAAATAAAGAAAACAATACATAAAATCAACAAATCCAAAAGCTGGTTCTTTGAAAAGATAAACAAAATAGACAGCTCTCTAGCCCAGTTAACCAAAAAAAAAAAATAAAAAATAAAAATAAATAAATAAAGAGCAACCCCAAATCAATAGTATTCATGATGAAAAGGGAAACATCATAACAGACAAGGAAAAAAATCCAGATAATCATACGGGAATACTTCAAAGACCTATACTGTACTAATTTTGAAAACCTAAGAGAAATGGATGAATATATGAAATCCTGGGATTCATCAAAGCTCAACCAAGAAGAGATTGACAGCTTAAAGAGACCCATTATTCTTGAGGAAACTGAAGATGTAATAAAAAGCCTCCCAACTGAAAAAAAAAAAAAAGCCCAGGTCCAGATGGTTTCATAGCAGAATTCTAGAATTCTAAAAAACATTTAAAGAGGTCTTACAACCATTACTACTCAAACTTTTCAGAAGGATACAGAGGGAAATATCCCAAATTTCTTCTATGAAGCCAGCATCACTCTAATACCAAAACCAAGCAAAGACACAAACAAGAAAGAAAAATATAGACCCATATCATTAATGAACACAGATGCAAAAATTCTCAACAAAATAATTCCAAACCTCATACAGATCCACATAAAAAAGATCATCCATCATGACTAGGTTGGATTCATACCAGAGAGCCAAGGGATGGTTCAACATGTGAAAATCAATAAATATCATAAAACACATAAATGGACTGAAAGACAAAAACCACACAATCATCTAAATTGATGCAGAAAAAGCCTTTGACAAAATCCAGCATCCCTTCATGCTTAAAGTCCTAGAGGGAATTGGACTGGAGGGATCATTCCTCAATGTAATCAAAGCCATATACAAGAAACCCACAGTCAACATNTGAAAGACAAAAACCACACGATCATCTCAATTGATGCAGAAAAAGATTTTACAAAATCCAGCATCCCTTCATGCTTAAAGTCCTAGAGGGAATTGGACTGGAGGGATCATTCCTCAATGTAATCAAAGCCATATACAAGAAACCCACAGTCAACATCATCCTAAATGGAGAAAGGTTAAAAGCATTCCCCTTCAAGGCAGGAACAGGGCAAGGCTGTCCACTATCACCACTCTTCTTCAATACAGTGCTTGAAATGCTTGCTAAGGCAATAAGGTGAGAAAGCAAAATTAAAGGAGTACTAATCGGAAAAGAGGAAGTAAAACTATCCCTTTTTGCAGATGATATGATAGTTTACCTAAGGGATGCTAAAAATCTCCTCCAGAAACCTCCTAGAAATGATTAAAAGTTTCAGTAAAGTGGCAGGATACAAAATTAACCTAGAAAAATCAGTAGCCTTTCTTTACACCAACCACAAGCAACTGAAGAAGGAATACAAGGAGACTTCCCACTCACAATAGCCTCAAAAACAATAAAATACCTAGGAACAAACCTAAACAAAGACACCAAAGATCTCTTCAACAAAAATTTTAAATCCCTGAAGAATGAAATTAAAGAAGACATCAGAAGATGGAAAGACCTCCTATGCTCATGGATTGGAAATATTAACATAGTAAAAATGTCCATTCTACCCAAATTTATATACAGATTCGATGAAATCCCAATTAAAATCCCCAAGAGTTTCTTTACAGGTTTGGAAAAAAAATCCTTAAATTCATGTGGAAAAACAAATAACCCCGAATAGCCAAAGAAACCGTGAGTGAAAAGAGCAATGGAGGGGGGGCTCTCTATACCAGACTTCAAACTATAGTACAGGGCTATAGTCATAAAAACAGCTTGGTACTGGCACAAAAACAGACCTGTAGACCAATGGAACAACAATGAAGATCCAAACTTGAGCACATACAATTTCAGCCACCTAATATTTGTCAATGGTCCAAAGAAAACTCAATGGAGGAACGACAGCATCTTTAGCAAATGGTGTTGGCAAAACTGGATCATCACTTATAGAAGAACAAAATTAAACCCCTACCTTTCACCCTGTACAAAAAATTGACTCCAAATTGATCAAAGACCTCAACATGAAACTCAAAACTCTGAAGGTCATAGAAGAAAAATTTGGCAGCAACCTAAAAGACACAGGCTTAGGAAAAGATTTCCTAAATCAGACAGCAGCTGCACAGGAAATAAGGTCGACAACTGACAAATGGGACCTCATCAAACTCAAAAGCTTCTGTACAGCAAAAGTACAGTGAAGTGAAAAGAAAACCCAGAGAGTGGGAGGAAACCTTCACCACTGATACATTTGCCAGAGCATTAATTTCCAGAATATATAAACTACTCAAAAAACAAAGAAGAAAGAAAACAAATGACTCACTCAAAAGATGAGTGAAGAGCTGAACAGAGACGTTACAAGTGAGGAATTAGAGATGGCTGAGAAACATCTTAAAAAGTGTTCAGTGTTGCTAATAATTAAGGAAATGCAAATTAAAACCACTTTAAGATATCATCTCACGGGGCTGGAGAGATAGCCTAGCAGTTAAGAGCACTGACTGCTCTTGCAGAGGACCCCGGTTCGATCCCCAGCACCCACATGGCGGCTGAGAACCATCTGTAACTCCAATTCCAGGAGAACTCCAGTTCCAGGGGAATCTGAGGCCTTCTTCTGACCTCCACGGCATTGCACGACATGGGTGCACAAACCTACATGCAGACAGTACATTCATACACATACAAAAATAAATAAAATTAAAAAAAGATATCATCTCACTCTGATAAGAATTGCTAGGGTAAAGAAAACAAAAGACACCCAATGCTGGAGAGGTTGTGGGGAAAGGGGAACACTCATCCACTGCTGGTGGGAATGTAAACTTGTACAACCATTGTGGAAAGCAGTGTGGAGAACCCTTAAAAGACTCAAAATGAGCTTGCCACCTGACCCAGTCATACCACTCCTGGGTATATACCCACGAGACTCATCTTACTGCAGAGACACATGCACGGCCATGTTTATTGCAGCTCTTTTCACAATAGCAAAGAGCTGGGACCAATCCAAGTGCCCTTCAACTGAAGAGTGGATAGAGAAAATGTGGTACATCTACACAATGAAGTTCTATGCTGCAGTAAAGAAAGATGACATCATGAACTTTGCAGGTAAATGGATGGAACTAGAAGATATTATATTAATTGAAGTATCACAGTCCCAGAAAAGCAAATGATGAATGATATCACTCATCTGTGGATGCTAGCACCAAGTACCTAGTTTAAGGCAAATTAAGCACCATTAATGCTATATTCCTCGTGATCTGAAAACAACTGTGCTATATTGTGAATCCCTTAACAGGTTCTAGAATTAAAAATACCAGTTATTTTTAGACTTAGGCAGTTTTGGTCTATGGGTGGAGGGTATGTATGCACAAAATCAAAAGAATGAGGAAAAAAACCTAGTTTGTCATGACATTGTGTCTAATCACAATATTTATGTTATGGGAGTGCTTATTATTTCTTATACAAGGCTGCTTGGGCTTTTGTCCAAGCCTTTTCTAAAATATTATACAGTAGTTAAAAGTATCAGGCTGGGGCTAGAGAGATTGGTCAGTAGTTAAGAGCACTGACTGCTCTTGCAGAGGACCTGGGTTTGATTCTCAGCACCCACAGGGTGGCTAAGAACCGTTTTTAACTCCAGTTCCGGGGGAATCCAATGCCCTCTTCTGACCTCCACTGCATTGCATGACACAGGTGCACCAACCTACATGCAGACAGTACAGTCATACACATAATAAATTAAAAAAAAAGTATTGGGCTGGTCTAACTTAGCCTTTCTGGATGTTTAACTGCCATACTTAATGCCCATATCAATTTGGCCAACAGACTTAAAGGATAACTTTGTTATTTTCCCTCAGAGGTCAACTAAGTCCCAGGGGACTATTCATGGGGGCATCTCTTGAAATTTCCTGCAAATGTGTATCACTAGTCTACCTGTGCAGGGAGGTCTTGGATATCCACTAATGGGACTTCAGCCAGTGTCCACAGGAAAGACAAACCCTGGTCATGGCTCCTGCTCGATGAACTACCTCTCAGAATCAGCTGCTATTTGTTGAAGACCATTCTTTTCCTAGTGATCAATGACAGCTCTGAACTATGACCTGAAGAGTAGCTTTGCAGAGTGACTTCCCTGCTTCTGTGTCACCTGCTCTTGAAGACATCGGATGTTCCAGTGTCCTTTCTTTCAGTGTATATACAGAAGACTTCTCTGTCCTTATGAAAGCTTCTTTTTGCTCCCAACATCCTGGAGGCTATTCCCGGACAGTGCAAGTGGATCCCAAATTGTAATTCTGTTCTTTATTCATTGATAAATATATTTAAAATATTTTATGACCTTTATTTTATGTTTGTGTGTGTATTGGGTGCATGTATATAAGTGCATTTGTGTGGTACAATGGCCATGGAGTTCAGAAGAGTGTTTTGGATCCCCTGGAACAGGAGTTACATACAGTTGTTAGGTGCTAGGATTCAAACCTGGGTCCCCTGCAAGAGTAGCCAGTGCTCTTAACTGCTGAGCCATCTCTCCAAACCCTAATTTTTTTTTTTTTACTTCTTATGTGTATGAGTGTCCTGTCTGCATGAAGGGAGGGTGTCGGGTTTCCCTGGAACTGGAGTTAAAGACGGTTCTTGGCTGCCATGTGGGTGCTGGGAATCAAACCTAGGTCCTCTGCAAGAGCAGTCGGTGCTCTTAACTGCTGAGCCATCTCTCTAGCCCCAAGTAGTATAATTTTTTAAATCAGTTTGTATGTGGGGGGTAGGGAAAATACTTTTCAAATCCCATTACTGAAACACTTGTAAGAACAGACAGATGCGGGGCTGGAGAGATGGCCTAGCGGTTGAGTGCCGACTGCTCTTACAGAGGACCCGGGTTCAATCCCCAGCACCCACATGGTGGCTGAGAACCGTCTGTAACTCCAATTCCAGGAGAACTCCACTTCCAGGGGAATCCGACACCCTCTTCTGACCTCTGAGGCATTGCACGACACGGGTGCACAGACCTACATGCAGACAGTACATTCATATAAATAAATAAATAAATAAATAAATGAATAAATAAATAAATAAATAAATAAAATTTAAAAAAAGAACAGACAGATGAGCAGGAGGAAAGCCTATTCACCCATTTAATGTGATTTTTCTCTGGAGCAGATTTCTTCATCAGAAAAGAAAGAGCAGATGATATGGATAAACCTGGGTATTTTGTGCTTGGTTTGTGGAGATGTCAGTAGTCGTTACACATAGTTGCCTTTAAGAAAGTTTTATCTAAAGGTTATAAGCTACTGAGCTTAGCACAACCTGTTTGCTTTATACCTTCTCTGTGTCTTCAAATGTCAGGAAGTCTTTTGTCTGGGTGTAGAGAGAACTTGAATGAGCATCTCGATATCGATTTCAGGAGGAAGGGCAGGGGATGGTGACAGTCACCTTTGGGCTTGTATGTTTTCTTAGATACCAGGTGCTATATGTGGAGATAATGCACCCTGAGTTCTGTCAGGCTTGCATACACCTTTCATGTCCAGCTTAACAGAAGAGATCTAGATTCTCATGTCTGTTTCTGTTTTGATAGTGTTTTTTGGTGGACGTATATGAAGAAAACCTGGCCCTGTGCAGCTGTTGAGTTGGAATAGCTAGTCTTCTTATGGTCTTTTAAGATAATTATTGGTGTTCTTCCTTCACAGTTTCAGCACCATTGCCATTTTGAGCCAAACCATTCTTTGTCATGGGGGTGTCCTTGGGTCACAGCCTGTTTAGCTTTATGCCTGGTTCCTAGCTAGCAGATGCTATAGACCCCTTGTCCACTCCTGATTTTGACAGTTCTCTCAGTATTGCTGATCCCACTCCCTCCTCCCTGATGAGAGTAGCCCTTACCTTACATGCTAGTTTCTTATACTGAAATCATACCAATGGACTTTACATATCCTGTCTTACAGACTGAATATTTGTATATCCCTAAATGTTAAATATCGAAACCTCACTGAATGAACTCCATCGCACCACAGTACAAAGATACTGGTCATTTTAGTGGATGGCTCTCTCTAGATTCCTTCCAATTACGTGCTTCCTCACTTTACTGGGAAACCTTCACTGCCCTTTATGGCCCACTCAGATGCTGCTTCCCCAGGCAGCCTTGTGCTCTGCCTTCCTCTCCTCAGACACCATCACCATCAGAATCAATCACATCTGTCTCAGAGTTTCTTCTGTGCTCCCTTGCCTGACATTCTGTCTGGATTTGCAAAAACAGAGTGTTGGTTTCTTCTGGGTCCGGAAGTTTGCTTGTCTGTGGGGTCAAGGACTATGTCATGTTCATGACTGTTTATCCCACTTCTGCCCTGAACAGAGCCTTGGCCATTTCTAATGCTCAATGCATATTTATTAAATGAGTAAATGACTAGAAGAGAGACATTTGGATGACAAGATAGTTATTTCTCCAATCCACAAGCTCCCAAGCAGGGGCTATATGGGTGTATATGCACCAGGGCCAGTGTAGGTATGCTTAATACTACACAGATACATGTGTCCTGGGAGGCCATCTTTAAGTCCATGTCCACCTCCCATCTTCTTTAACAGAGGACCAACAAGATTTGTCGGGCTGAAGTAAAGTATGGATCCATGGTACAAGCATTAGGACAGTCATTTTACCATTTGTCAGGAAAGGAAGAACCTGGGTTAGAGAAGCCTTATAGGGGAGAACTTCTTTTGGTTGCAGGGAAAGATTCTTCTAGAATCTTTAGCTTCACTTATCTAGAGTCTTGGACTGCAGCAGAATAACTTGGGATCGGCGGCTGTGGGAACACTGGTGGATTTGTTGCGTAGACATTTGGAATGACCACACTCACCTGGAAGACAAAGGCAGGCGGGAGGTGCATGTGGGAGCTGGACTGTGCTAGTCACCCTCCCACAGTTATGGCTGTGTACCCACTCAGTGTGGCAGTGCTGAGAGATGAGCCGTGTGGATGGCAATCAGGTCACGACTCCCACTCTTAAATGGATTTATGCTTGTCTCAGGGAGTGGGCTAGTTTTCCCGGGAGGAGGTTTTTAAAAAGTGAGGCCACCTCATACACCTGGCCTTTTTAAACTAGGCCACTTTCTTTTTACTTCTCAGCTGTCTTGTTACACAGCCAGAGAAGGCTTCTGTTAAGTACCCCAGGACAAAGTGGTTTTGAACTTGAGAGGCAAATAAGCCTCTTTGGTTTCTAAGCTACCATGTCTTAGTTTTAACAATAGAAAAAAGAGTCAGACAGCCTAGCAATAAGATCACAGCAAGGACACTGAGAGTTATAGACTTTGCATGCAGCTCCTTCCTCCTGAGTGTGGAGAAAAGCCATAATGGCTCACCTTGCTACTGTTGCCACCCAGGAGGGAGCCCCAGGACTCACTTGGTTGTTCTGACAGCAGGCCAGTCGGCAGCCAAAGTGGGAAGATGCACACGCAACGCAGAACTCCAAGAGGCAGAAGATGAGTAGCACACCAGAGACCGCCATGCCAGTGTTCTGGAAATGGAAGAAATCTGGAGGACGTGAACAACCAACTGGGAGTTTGACCAAGCTCTGCAGTGGAACATCCTACGGTCTTGGTGGAGTCCCCATCCTCTCTGAGCCTCATGGAGGAAAATGACTCCCAGGTCTTTGTGAGGTTCAAGTGTGGGTGGAAAAGGGTTATTTTGTCATTGGCTGTAGTTCCCTCCATGGAAAGGAGATTGGTTAGGGAAATGTCTCGAAAGGTGGGATCATGGGTAATTTCTTAGTAAAAGGGGTTTTGAGCAGAGAAAAGTTATGACTTTACAATCTCAAAGGGATCAGGGCTACAGGTGCTGAGGCAGCTGTGAGGAGACCAGGGTGGCATAGGGCACAGGGTGCAGGTGAGGGTAGGGGAAAGGGGGTGGTGGTGGTATTTCAGTGATACAGATGAGAGATGTAATGGCTCAGGCCATCTTGGTGATGGAGACAGTGGGAAAAATGGCCGGATTCTGGATGCATTTCCAAAGCACCAACAGGACTCCCCAAGGAACTAGCTGTGAGAAGGGTCATGGTTCCTTTACCATTTCATGTCCAGAACTGGAAGGACAGAGTTGCCTTATGAGATGGAAGAAACAAAAGCATGTTTATGTGCTGATAGAAAATCTCTAAGAGAGGGAATAATGTAGAAGAGAGAAGGGGGGTGAGGGACTGGGGGGGGGATTGGAGAACTTGAGCTAGTGGATGAGACTGAGGTCTGCTGGTAGGTGGAGAGATTGAATTCACAGGTTCCTTGGGTGGCTTATCTACAGCTGTCCCATTAAGTCCAGTATCACATCCCCTGTGTTTATTGAGCACCTGATGTACTGAAGCCCACACTGAATGTGCTGTTCGTATAAAATACACATTGGATTGCAAATGTCTACTCATTAGTATTCAAAATGAAAATATCCCCTAGCCTTATAATGGGTACAGCATCACTAAATGTTTCCAACCCCACCTCACTTCTTCATCCCACACATTAGCAAGATTCCTTCCTCCTCTCCCGGCAAAGCAGGAGACCGGGTTTCAAAAAGACCAAAAAAAAAAAAAAAAAAAAAAAAATAGAGTGGCCCTCCACTGCGATTTTGAAAATGAGCTTTCTACCATGGTTTCAGATAATTTATTGGAATCTCCTGTAACTTTGACTACTTATAAAGAGGACCTCTGACTGCTTAAGAGTTCTTTCTTTTTTTTTTAAATTTTATTTATTTATTTATTTTTATGTGTATGAATGTATTGTCTGCATGCAGGTCTGCGCACCCATGTTGTGCGATGCCGCGGAGGTCAGAAGAGGGTCTCGGATTCCCCTGGAACTGGAGTTCTCCTGGAACTGGAGTCACAGACGGTTCTCAGCCGCCATGTGGGTGCTGGGGATTGAACCCGGCTCATCTGCAAGAGTGGTCGGCGCTCTTAACCACTAGGCCATCCCTCTAGCCCCTGACTTTCTTTTTTTAAAAAAAATTTAATATGATTGCTTTTCTCAGTTTTAGAGATGTTTAAATAGCTCTGTTGAAACTTTTCATAGTTTTGTGTATCATTCAACTTTCTTCTTGCAGCACTGAGACCCATTTGAAAGGACTGGAATTGAGGCCATTTTGTTTAGGGCTGTGTGAACGAACACGAGGAGTCCTTTGTTTGCAGCTGTGAGGTAGTGGTTTCATTTGCAGCATAGTTCTGTGGTGTCACCAAGCGTTTGCAGCCTCTGTTTTCAAGGCTGTTTGAGCTTCAGAAGTCCGCTGTCTAATTTTTAGAGAATAAGATTGTTCCTTTCATTTCTTGAGTATTATGTAACCTATTTTTGCAGAAGGTATTGTTACATTAAGTGCATCTGTGTATCCTGGTTTAAAAAAATGTAATCTTTTTTGAAATAAACCTTCCTATTCTGTATAAAAAAAAAGTACATTAAATTTTTCCACGTCCCCATAGGAATGAGGGACGGCCTGGCTGCAGGCTCCTCTGTGAACCACCCATCGACCTCTCCCTTCTGAGACATAAGAAAGGACCTCACCCTGTGAAGGGGCATGAAAGGCAACAACACCCTAAAGGAAGTAAGGCAGATGGGCCAGGTTTGTTTACTACTGAGGGGCCCTTATCAGCTGGTCCTAAGTAAACAAGAGGGGGCTAAAGGAAGTAAGGGAGGTGTGGCCAGGGTTGCTTTGAAACTTTTCTGATTGGCTCTAGCTATTTGACCTTTAAGATGATTGACTACCTGTTTTGGGCCTTGGGTGTTCCTTTGTGGTCTTTGCCTTTATAAGCTGCTGTAGTGCTTGCAATAAATGAGATCCAGCTGTGACTGACTCCCCAACTGTTTGAGTTTCTCCAGGACATGGGAGGCTGTGAGGTGAGGCTGTGTCCTGTTGCCATGCGGCGCAGGACCCCGCAACCCTGCTATGTGGGTTTAAACTCCTCAGAGCCCCACCATGCTCCTGTCTGTCTGTCTGTCTGTCTGTCTGTCTGTCTTGTCTATGGTGTTAATAACTCTTCCTATACCATGCCATCTGAGTCCCCACTATAATGGCTTGTGAGAATAAAGTACCTGCCTCACCTGAAACCCACCTTGGCACCTGACATCAAGAAACCAGACCTTTCTCCCTCCCTGATGCTGTGTGTGCCAATCAAAAATTAAAAATAAAGTGGATGCAACTGGAAGTCATTACGTTAAGGAAAATAATCAGAATTCAGAAAGACAAATACTGCGTATTTTCTGTCATATTAAATTCTGTGCGTATGTGTGCGTGCGTGCATGCGTGCGTGTGCATGCATGTGTGTGCGCGTGTGTGAGCTTGTGTGCCTGCGTGTGCTTGCGCGTGTGTGCGTGTGTGTGAGGATATGTGTGTTTGTAGGGCACAGAACCAAAAAGGGAGTCATGAGGAAGGAGGAAAAGATCACAAGGGAGGTGTGAAATAGGATAACAATACATGGGCAAAGGAAGCAGGAACTGGGACTATTTGGGGGGGAGGGGCCTAGCTATAGAGGGGGTTGTGGGGGGGGGCCCAGTTAGAGGGGTGGGGGGAGGGGGTGGGGGACGGGGGGGGGGGGTGGGGGAGGGGGGGAGGGGGGGTGGGGGAGGGGGTGGGGATGGGGGTGGACTTGGGAGAGGGGGGGGTGGGGAGGGGGTGGGGGAGGGGTGGGGGAGGGGGTGGGGGGGGGTCGGGGGAGGGAAGTTGGGGAGGGGTGGGGAGGCGGGTGGGGGAGGCGGTGAGGAAGTGTATTGTATAAGAGCAGGGGTGTGTACAAAGCTGCCACGATGCATTCCATTATTTTGCATGCTAACCTGAAAGTTCAAGTCAGAAAAAAAATCGTTTTTTTAAGGATGGTAAAAAAAAAAAAAAAAAGGTTTGTAGACCCCTGACCTGTAGTAACAGGCAGAAAGGCTTGTGGTGAGTTGGCACATGGGTCTTTTGGGCATCACTGTACTTTGTCCAATGCCATAAGGTAGGTACTGTTTTATACAGGCAGTAAAGACTGAGGAAAATATGCAATTAAGGCTTAGCCAAGGACTTTACACCCTGCTCCAACTCCAAGAGTACCTCCCTTTCCTCCAGTGATCAGGGCAGAGGCTTGGTTGCCAGGTCCTTGAACATAGCTAAAACAAAGCAGGGGATCTTTGGTTGAGAAGGGCACTTACCATACCCCAGATGTTCTGGTCATGGTAGTCATAGGAGTCAGCGTATCTCCCGGTGAGACTTAAGTCTGTGATGAAGAGTATGACCCCAACTGCAGAGCAGATGGCACTGAAGATGTTTAAGACCACACTGCCGTTCAGCTGGAGAAGACATAGAGGGTCCATCCAGGTGGTGAAGACTAGTTGGGTTGAGATGTGCAGACACAACGAGTATCACCCCTTCTCCCATTTTTATTATGTTAAAACAGACCCAACATAAGTTTACCATCTTAATAATTTCTTTTCTTTTTTTTTAAATTTTTTAATTAATTTTATTTCTTATTGTGTATGGATGTACTACTGCATGCAAGTCGGGGTGGGTGAACCCGTGGTCTGCAATGCCGCGGAGGTCAGAAGAGGGCGTCGGATTCCCCTGGAACTGGAGTTCTCCTGGAATTGGAGCTTCAGACGGTTCTCAGCCGCCATGTGGGTGCTGGGGATCGAACCCGGGTCCTCTGTAAGAGCGGTCGGCGCTCTTAACCGCTAGGCCATCTCTCCAGCCCCATTTCTTTTTAAAGCTTGTTTTCTAAGTACTTTTTAAATTTATTTTTATTTTTTATTTTTTATGTGTATGAATGTACTGTCTGCATGTAGGTTTGTGCACCTGTGTCATGCAATGCTGCAGAGATCAGAAGTGGGTGTCGGATTCCCCTGGAACTGGAATTAAAGACAATTCTCAGCTGCCCTGTGGGTGCTGGGGATTGAACCCTGGTCCTCTGCATGAGCAATCAGTGCTCTTAACTGCTGAGCCATCTCTCCAGCCCCATCTTAACCATTTATAAACATTATAACTGAGTACTAAACACACTTCTAGTGTTGTATAACCACCACCAATATCTTTCTGTGTAATTCTTTTTATTAGAAAATGTTTTTTAGTGCGAATGACTAGGACCTAATTCTTCAGTTGATAGAGAGGTATTCTGTGTGAGAAGGTTAGGGAGTAAATTAGCTTCAATGAAGGCCAAGTTGGATAAAGATAAGCGGGTAACTGCGTGAACTCTTGGAGCCTTTAGCAAGAATTTCTGATAGCCCAGAGAGGGGATAATAAATACTTTCCTCAAGATCACCTAACTATCTTCAGAGTATGGTATACATGTTTCTAAGTATTGTCTTTGAGAAAACTCCATCTATTTATCCCTCAGGAGACATGTAGGAGTCTCAGATGAATGTACGGTGTGATAGGCTTAGATGCTGTATGATTTGTGGTAATGCACAGAAAGATATGCCTAGACAAGTTAAGCATCCCTTTTTGGATAACTTCCAATAGAGGTCATCTGATTCTTAGGACCTGGTCACCCTGAGACCATTACCCTGGGCACAGTATTACCAAGGAAACAAAGGTATCACATTGGTCTATTGCTAGGGAAAGACAAAGTCCTATCCCTATGGGTCTTCAGAGCTCAGTGTCTGGATTCCTTAGCGAACAGATGGCAGGGTCCCTGCTGGCCTCTGCAGGAGCGGCTGGACGCCTGCTCTGTGTGTTGTGGACATACTTGGGTCCTGGCTCTGCAGAGTTGGCCCCAAGCCCCTGGGAGCTTTGTGTCTCTTTCTGTGAGGGGCTCCCAGGTAGCTAGTTCTTTTGTCTTCCTTTATCTTTCTTTTCACTCTGATGCCTCAACTGTGGGGCAGTGTTGTCCCTTTCCTCTCCTGAGTCCTGGTGTGTGTGTGGGGTAAGGCTATCTATCTCTCTACTTGTATGTCCAGGCTAGGCTTGGGTGGCCTGCATGCGAGAGCTATCATGGTTGTCAGTGCCCTAGGTTTAGTCTTGGCCGTGTAAGAGTACGAGAAGGATTGCTCATTAACCTTCTTTTCCACCATGGCACCATCCTCTCAGGGTGTGACTTACCAGGCAGAATGAATGCGGCTGATTTTCTGCTGCCACTGAGAGAGATCCTGAAATGATAAACTGATACCCAAGATCAGGAGATTAAGAGGGGAAAGAGTAAGGACATTCTTCTTCAGGCATCTGTGATTCTGGGAACACATGTACTCACAGACCAGTACCTCTGCTCAGAGAAGTGAGCCAGTTTGCTATGGGACAGGACAGTGGCTGGGAATAATCAGGGCTTTTGGATCTAATAGAACTGGCCTTAAACTCTGGCTTGAAACTCATGTTCTTGGGTAAGTTATTAATTTCTCCAAGTCTTTATTTAATCATCTGAAAAATGGGGAAATTTGTCTCTAGGTATCATTGTGATGAAGCATGCCTCAAGTCTACAATGTCTTGTTCTTAGAAGATGCTCCATCGGGCGTTAGCCTGTTGCCTTGCTTTTCATTTTACACACCTGCAGCATCTGCCGCTTTCTAGATTTCATATCAGGTGTCATGAGGAGTTGGACTCTGGGGGGAAGAGGGAAAGGGTGCTGACATCTCTTCCATTTTCAGATAAGAGCTCAGCATTAGCCCTCACCTGTCTGCACACCTGAAAGGGGTCCATTCAGTCACTCTGATAATAAATGGAGTAGGTCTCTGACACAGAACATCATACAAAAGGAGATTATTTTTGCCAACATGCGAACTTTTCAGGCCCTGTGGCTGGGGGAATCACTTCCCATTTTTTAGCCAAGCCATAGTGGTTTGGGCAGGATGAGCTTTGATTTAATAAAAGCTACCATTTTTTGGGTTCTACACTAGGTGCTTTAAAGAAGTGGCTCCATTGAGAGATAATTCACATGCCATACAAGTCATATATTTAAGGCATATAATCCTGCTGTTCTTAGAGTTATGCAAGTTATCTACGGTTATCTAAGTTAAGAACATTTTCAACATCCATATCCAGTAGCCCTTCCTCTCCACAGATATTGTCTTTCTTAACCTTGTTTAATGGACTGCCAAGCACTACTAGCGTTTTCATTTTAAAGATGGGCAAAATTGGGGCCAGAGGACATGTAAGTTTTTCAGTGGTGAAACTACTGGCAAGTTGCCCATGCTGCAGTAAAGAACTCCTCACCCACACTCATACAAGCAATCCTAATTAAACTCAGTGGGCTAAAAAGATAATAGGAGGAAGAATAGTTGAGAAGAAGACAGGGGTCAACAGGAGTGGGCGGGGATAAGATATGGTAATGAGGGGAGATCATACATTATGTATATGCATCACATTACAAACAATTAAAGAGACATGCAGAATGAGGCTTATAGATCTTAAAATAATTCACCCCAAATCATCAAGTCAAAAAACTTGAGATCAGACCCAGGTACCTTGTAGCTTGAGTTTACACTTAGGTTCTTGTTTTTTTGTTTTGGCTGGCCTGGATCTCAGAGATAGAAGATGGGAAATAGAATGATAGACCTGGTTAAGGAAGTGGCAAGTAGCAGCAGCAACAACAGCAAACACCTACAGATCAACAGGAAGAGGCCTGTGACTTAGAGGGCCACCAGCAGGACCTTCGAGATGTCAAAGCACTCTTTGGTTCTCATGGGCACTCAAGGGACTCTAATATGTTATAGCAAGCCAGTACATAGCTCTAGCATTGTGATATGTTTTATAAAGGTCTGTCTACAGGCAAAGGTGTCCATGAGGGAGATCGGGGGCTGAGTGCTAAGTCTGGATCAGTATAGAGTTCAGAGAAGCTGCAGCCTGGGAATATGAGCTGTGGGTCAGAGCATGAGGGAACAAGTACCCAGAGGAACACAACACAGCCCTATGGTTCTGCAGGCTGGTGGGGCTGTGGGAATGGCAGAAAGTGCCATGCTATTCTCATTACATTGTATGGGAGAGGCTAGCATTGGCTGATTACTAGGTCTGCATGGAGTTTGGGTATTTATTGAGAGAATTGCATTTGAGTCACAGGTGGGTGTGGGAGTCAAGGGAAAAAAATCTATGAAACAGAAGAAGGGAGAAAAAGAAAGAGGTGGCTGGTGCGTGTGTATGTGTGTGTGTGTGTGTGTGTGTGTGTGTGTGTGTGTCCAGGAAAAGACTGAAATATCCTGTGTGTGTGTGTGTGTGTGTGTGTTACTAGGAAAAGACTGAAATAGCCTCTGTGTGTGTGTGTGTGTGTGTGTGTGTGTGTGTGTGTGTGTGTGATACCAGGAAAAGACTGAAATATCCCAGAGGCAATAAACTGGCATTGAGGAAGGAGTGTGGTTCTTTTATGGAGTCACAGATCAGCTTGAGAATCTGATAAAAGCCATGGACCTTTTCAGAAAAACAATTTATATCTATCATGCTGGATATTTTCCCCAAATGCGGCCTCTGAGCTCACCTGTGGACAGTGAGTTAAGCCAGTTAAGCATCGTTGGACCACAGACTCTACTGACCTTTCGGAATTTTTTGTTTCCCAGAGCTGAGGTTTGTGGGCCTCTGTTAACAACTGAGGGTCTAGCCCATGTATATCATTTTCTTTGTGAGTTAAGAAATGCAAAGCTGGGCGTGGTGGCTCATGCTTTTAATCCCAGTACTTGGGAGGCAGAGGCAGGTGGATTTCTGTGAGTTCCAGGCCAGTCTAATGACCTAGAAGAGTTACTGCAGTCTCAGGGATGGATGAATTAGGAAAGGAATTCGTTTTTGGCCGGGTTCCTGCCTTGCAGGACTAAAACTTGGTCTATGATCCCCAGTTTCCTATGTTTGAAGGCCCAAGCCGCAGAACCTGTGAATTCAGGTTCAGAGACAGAGCTTTTAAAAGGGTGATGTAGCCGGGCATGGTGGCGCACGCCTTTAATCCTAGCACTTGGGAGGCAGAGGCAGGTGGATTTTTGTGAGTTCAAGGCCAGCCTGGTCTACAGAGTGAGTTACAGGACAGCTGGAGCTACAGGGAGACCCTGTCTCAAAAAGACAAAAAAAAAAAAAAAAAAAAAAAAGGTGATGTAAGGATAAATTAGGTCAGTAGGTCCACTGACTAGTATTCTCACAAGGGCAGGTTAGCAATAAACATGTATGGCACTGGAAATATGGGAAATCTGAAAGATGAATACTGCATTTTTTTCTCATATACAGAGCCTATATTTTAATTTATACACATACATGGGGTGAAGGAGTGTAAGTTATGAGAGGAGTCTAAGAGATCTTAAGGTGGGGGAGGGAAGAAAGTGGTTGAATACATATTTACATGTGCCTTGAGAGCAGAAGGGATGTTCAATGGTTGGCTTTAAATGTCAATCATCTGGGAAGAAAGTCTCCATGCGGGATTGTGTGCAATGGTATGTAGGGGATTTTCTCAAGTTAACTGATGTGGGAAGACCCCAGTGAGGATGGGAGGACCATTCCCTAAGCAGGAACTCCTGAACTTTACAAGCCTGGAGAAACTGGGCTGCGCAAAGCAAGCAGTCAGCCAGGAGTGCAGGCATGCATTCATCTCTCTCTGCTCTTGTCTGGCCATGATGTGGCCAGCGGTTTCAAGTTCCTATTGCCAGGACTTCATGACAATTAATGGACTGGGATTGTGAACTGAAACAAATCCTTTCTCACTAAGTTGCTTTCCTCACAGCAAGAGCACTGAAATGAGAACAGGTTGGGGTCAGGAGAGAAGAGTGACCAGTGAGGAGGAGAGCATGGAGCGATGGGGGTGGGGGACAAATACAAACAGTATGTATGCCAGGTGTGGTGGTGCACACCTTTAATCCCAGCACTCGGGAGGCAGTGGCAGGTGTATCTCTGTGAGTTCAGGCCAGCTGGGTCTACAGAGTGAGTTTCAGGCCAGCTGGGGCTACGGGGAGACCCTGTCTCAAAAACACCTCCTTCCAAAAAAAGGAACAGTATGTATGAACCTACTGTAGTGAAACCCATTGTTCTTTATACTAATTTTAAAGAAACTAATAAAAAGCAAATACATAAAAAAGAGGAGGATATTTGGACACAGACAGGGACAGAAAGGTGATAGTGGGCCAAGGTACCAGGCTATAAAGTGAGGGGAGATCACAGCAGGCACCACCAGCTAGCATGCTGGTCTTGGGCTTCTAGCTTCCACAATGAGGAGAAAACACATTTCTACAGTAGAAGCAGCCCAGCCTGTGACAATCCTGCACCCTCAACTAAGATGCTTGAGCAAGCCCCTCTGTGCAGGGGGGCCGCCCCAAACACCAGACTCCAGATACTCACCCAGATGCCTCCCCAGAAGGGGAAGCCTCCATAGAGGGAGACAGGTATGTAGGACAGATAGAGCACGGTAATCATGATGGAGCCCAGGCCGAAGTGGACCAGTCCGATCAGGATCTGGATGGCCTGTCAGAAGAGCCACAAGCTGAAGCCTTTGCCTCAGAGCCCTGACCCCACCTTCTTTTCGACCTCCTTTACATTTGAACACATGTTTGGTTGTCCTGGTCTAAAAGGTAATGTGGGAAATATAATAATTAAAGCTATCTTAGAGAAAGCAACCATTTACATTTTGATATATAACCTTCCATCATTCTTTTTCAAATATATACCTTGGTGATATAGAAGCAGTGTCTCTGTACTTTCACTCACTTGATAGTTCTTCATGAGCATGCCCTTGGGTCATTAAATAGTCTTTGTAGCCAGGCGTGGTGGCGCACGCCTTTAATCCTAGCCCTTGGGAGGCAGAGGCAGGTGGATCTCTGTGAGTTCAAGGGCAGCCTGGTATACAGAGTGAGTTCCAGGACAGCTGGTGCTACAGGGAGACCCTGTCTCGAAAAGACCAAAAAAAATAGTCTTTGTGTATATTTTTGTACATGCTTATGTGCGGGTGTGTATGTGTATGCCTGCATGTGAGTGGAAGCCAGAGGTCGATGTAGGGTGTCTTCCTCAATAACCCTCCATTTTATTATTATGTGTGTTTTTGAGACAGGGTCTCTCACTGAGCCTGGAGTTTGCTGATTGGCCAGCAAGGCCCAGGGTCTCTCTTGTCTTCTCTTCCCCAGCACTGGCATCATGGGCTCCTGCTGTTTCACTCAGCTTCTACCTGGATGCTGGGGATCTGCATTCAGGTCCTTGTATCTGGGTGGCAAACATTTTACAACGGAACCATC
This sequence comes from Rhizomys pruinosus, assembly GCA_009823505.1. NCBI lineage: Eukaryota > Metazoa > Chordata > Mammalia > Rodentia > Spalacidae > Rhizomys > Rhizomys pruinosus. The sequence goes on from VZQC01003229.1 coordinate 138,451, forward strand.
TCCTTAGTCCCTAACTATTCTTCACAATGTTTACTGAGTACTTCCCAGAGTGTCTGTGGAGCAGTTGTAGCTCCACAGACACTCTGAGATGTTGGATAGATAAAATTGTCTCTAGCTTTTCATATTAGACACAGACTTGTATGTATCTTTTGCCCTTGCTTCTTCCTGAGGGTATGGTCATGGGGTCAGTTTGCTCCTCTACCAAATTAATACACTGAGGTTCTAGTCTCTCTGAATATGACCTTATTTGGAAATAGGGATGTTGCTGATGTCATAAACTGAATGAGGTCATACTAAAATAGGAAGAGTCCAATGCAAAAAATATGTCATGGAAATCCAGGCATGGTGTTAGGGGCTGTAATCCCAAGTGCTGGAGAGACTGAGGCAGGAGGATTCTAAATTCAAGGCCAGCCTGAGCTACATAGCAAGATTCTATCTCAAAAGCCAAAAGAAACAAAATAGCCATGTGAAAACTAGGGTTGCAGATAGCCACAGAGCTACCAGAAACTAGGAGAAAGATCTAGAAGAAATCTTTTCTTAGTGCCTTTGGAGGGAGCATGGCCCTGACAGACCTTGATCTAAAACATGTAGTCTCTAGAACTGTGTAGCTATGTGTTTATGTTGTTCTTAGCTATCAGTTTATGATACTTTGTTATAGCATCCAGAAGATGCTAATATAGGTACTGTCATATATACATGTATATGCCTGTTTATTACATTGTATCAAATACATATATGTATTATCTAATATAAATATATATTATTTCCTTAAGTTTGTACAAATGGCACATTAATGACATAAAGAACTTTGTTCTCTCTGTCTCTCTCACTCTCTCTCTGTCTCTCTCTCTTTCTCTCTCTGTCCTCTTGAGACAGGGTCTCCCTATAGTCCCTTATGGCCTGGAACTTGCTGTATAGACCAGGCCAGCCTCAGTCTCACAGAGATCCTCCTTGCCTCTGCCTCCCGAGTGCTGGGATTAAAGGTGTTTTCTTCATAGCTCCACAACATTGTTGTAAGTACACAGCGGTGTTTTGCTGATTGACAGGGTGCTGGCTAATTTTGACTGTGAACTTGACATAACCTAGAGTCACCTGAGAAGAGAGTCTTCATGAGGCATTGTCTAGATCAGGGGGGCCTGTGGGCATGTCTGTGGGGAGATTGTCTTTATCGTTAGTCCCTGGTGGGCGGCACCACTCCCTAGGTAGAGGGGTCCTGACCTGTCCAGGACAGGGCAATACTAGATGAGAGCCAGCAGGCAGCACGATGCGTCCCTTTCTCTCTGCTCTTGACTGTGCACGTGATGTGACTTGCTTCAAGTTCCCCCCTTGACTTCCCTGATGTCATGAACCTGGAATTTTAAGCCAAATCAATCCCTTCCTCCTCTATGTTTCTTTTTGCCAGGATACTTTATCACATACCAGAAATAAAATGAGAACAGATAGTCTGGTTGCTTCCACTCTCCTGTCTTTTTTCTTTTTGGTCTTTTTGAGACAGGGTCTCTCTTGTAGTCCCAGCTGGACTGGAACTCCCCATGTAGTCCAGGCTGGCCTTGAATTCACAGAGATCTGCCTGCTTCTGCCTCCCAAGTGTTGGGATTAAAGGTGCGTACCACCACACCGGGCACCACTCTTCTGTCTTTATGAAACACGCTGCAACAAATGATCTCACACGCAGCACATTTCTTGTTTGGAGTCATATTTGGAGGCTGGATCCTCAGACACATCATTGGATGCTTTTTTTCTATACTTGGGCTACTCGGTGAGAGGGTCTCCCCTTTCCCACGGAGGGCAGCCTCCCCCTGGCTCTTGTGAGCTCTTCTGATTTGATTTTGCTGGTTGTCTTTCTTCTTGTTTTTGGCATTGGGCAAAAGCCTGATGCAACCATGTGGGGCTTCCCTCTACCTGTGGGAAACTCTGCCTGGCTGGACTCTTTTATTCCTAGGACAGTGTGGATCAAATACATTCTGGCTGAAGGATCTATATTTGAGAACACGTTCTTTGGTCGTTTTCTCCTTTTCTAAGATGCCTAAAGCATAGAGTACAAGGCTATCTATGGAGGACCCTGGTGATGGTGTACATCTGAGTTCCTAAATGACCTAGAACTGGTAAAGCCATCCTCACTTGCTGTTGGATTTCTTCTTCTTCTTAATATATATATAATATATATATATATATAGTATTATATATATACTCTGTGTGTGTGTGTGTGTGTGTGTGTGTGTGTGATTCCCCAGATGCCATGTGGGGAATCCTATCTTTGTGTGTGCATGGATGGATGTACATGTGTGTACAGATGCGAGGAGGCTGAGGTCAACCTTGTACAGCATCCCTCAAGAGCCATCTTCTTTGTTCTTTGAGACAAGGTGTCTCACTAGTCTGGAACTCATAAGGAAGCTGTATTGGTTAGGCAGAGAGCCCCAGGACCTGCCTGTCTTTGCCTCTCTGGTGCTGGGATCAATCACAGTTGTGCATTACCATGGCTGGCTTATTTAACCCAGGTTCTGGGGCTGGAACTCGGTCTGTAAGCACTTTACCACTTGATCGATCTCTTCTCCTCAACCTTCATCAGTTTCTGCCCTATCTCAAACCTTCGTCTTCTTCGCACTCCGGCCTCTGGCTTGCAAAGTGGAGTTACACTTACCCCTAGAGCTTTGCCTTCCTTCAGGACTTTCTGGGAAGGCAGCTCATTCACAGTTGCCACCAAACTAGGTGGGTTCCCAGGAACTAGGTGGATTTGGGGCTGGTCATTTGAATAGAGAGGCACCTGAGACCCAAATCCCGGCATCGCAGGATAACCGTTGTGGGGTGCCACCACATACACGGAATTGGCCACAGGGCCTGGTGAAGGTGTTGAATTCATGCTGATAAAAAAACAAATGCAATAAAGTTACTCACCATTTATATACTTGTGTTTACACTTAAAAAGGACTTCAGGAGACTGGGAAAGTATCTCAGTAAGTAAAGCCCTTGCTGTGTAAGCATGAGGATCTGAGCTGGGATCCCCAGCACCTGCATTTTAAAAGCCATATGCAGGGCTGGTGAGATGGTTCAGTGAGTAAAGGCTCTTCCCTCCTGATGGCTCGAGTTTGATCCCTGGCACTCACATGTTAAAAAAGAGAGAACTGACACCTGAAAGTTGTTCTCTGACCTGCACACTCATTTGGTTGTGTGCATGTGCACACATAAATATACACAATTAACAAACAAAATGTAAGAAGAACAATAATAATAGTAATGGAAGCAAGCTGCACCTATTACCTCAGTGCTGGGGGTGGGGCAGGGTAGAGACAGAAGAATTTCTGGGGCTAGCTAGCCAGCAAGTCTAGCTGAGCTCTACATGTAAGGAGAGGTTGTCTCAAAAAATAGGGTGCAGGGGCTGGAGAGATGGCTCAGTGGTTAAGAGCACTGGCTGTTCTTGCAGAGGACCCAGGTTCAATTCTCAGCACCCACATGGTGGCTGACAACCATCCATAACTCAGGTTCCAGGGGATCTGATGTTCATCTTTTGACCTCTGAGGGCACTGTGCGACACAGGTGCACTTATACACATGTAAGCAAGACACATACATATAAAATAAAATTAATAATAGATAAAATATAAAGAAATAAGGTGCAAAATGATTGAGGAAAACACTTAGCCATGAGTTCTGGCATCCAGACATGTGCATATACACTTGCAGGTACACACACACACACACACACACACACTCACACACACACACACAAAACCAGGACTTTAAAAATCTAAAGAAATAACTACAAGAACCTTTGCTTGTTAGTTTCCTTGAGCACTTCAAACACTTGTGAACTTATTAATCCCATCTTGAATATAATGTTAGACACCAGTTACAGGCATGTAAGAATGCCAGGCAGCCAGTGCTTTACAATTGCATAATTTTTAATCCCAACCTCCTGCCCAGTGCCACAGATGAAAAGAGTAAGGTCCAGAGAGGTTAGACACTATCAGAAAGCAATTCCCTTCCTTGTCTATCTCCTACTACATAGCATGGCATTTTGCATACATCACAACTATTTGAACCCAGAATGTCACAAATAGACTCTTGGTGAACAGTGAGTTTAATTCTCTTATTTTCTGGAAAAGGAAAGCGAGGGTGGGAGAGTGGCCTTTAGTTCTCCAGTGTCATGTGCATATTAGTTAATGGAGGTCCTCCTGCTCAAGGGCAGCACAGCATCAGTGTAATATATATGCTCATTTTTCTAAGGCCATTTAAAAATTTAAATTACATTTATTTATTTATGGAAACCACTCAGTGAATCCCACTCACCTTGCTGTGCCTGTCTCCAAGTCTCTCTGCTGCAGGAAACTTAATTTCTGAAAGACTGACTACGCTGTGTGAAGTCAGATGGTAACATTTAGAATGATCCAAAGTCCTCTCTACTTCTTTCCTGGGCACGGGCCAGGTCACCAGGTGCTCAGAGCTCAACATCCCCACCCATACTTGCTTCCTGCTTTGGTCAATGAATCAATTAAGCACAGTTCAATTTGGCAAGGGTTTCTTAAGACCTGCATGGAGAGATAGGGCTGGGCTGGGTTCTCTAGGAGACACAGAAATGAAGTGACATGAGCTAAAATAGAAGATAGGATGACATCAATACTCCAGGCAAGAGATAAGTGACCCTAGGAGAAGAGAGAGGGAAATGACTGGACAAGTTAGATATGCAAATTCACTGCCACCAGGAAAGTGGAACTGGCAGGAGAAATGAGATCAACAATGGACTTCTATCTCTTTTTATCTAACTTGGAACCTATAAAAAACCAAGAATCCCCTGCAGCAGGGCATCCAACATGCCTGTGATATACATCATATGAACTTCATAGGCTCCATGTTTAAAAACTTCTGGATTAGGCACTGAGACTCTTTGAATAGTCCATGACGTATTGACTTTTGTGTTCCTATAAAAGACATTCAATAAATGTTTACCGATTGAGCACAAATGGAGATGATGGGATGGCTGGAGCTGTGAGCGAGGCCAGGCTTCACAGCCTGGAGTTGAGACTGGCCTAGTCTGTTTTGGAGATTGTTCCAGCACTGGTTCTAGAAGCCCAGAGCAAAGTCATAATTGGTATCTACAAGGCATGGCTTGTGAAATTCTCCATGGACCGCTGCCTGAATATTATTCCTCTTTCTTTTTGATCTGACCACCATAAGCCCCCACCCCATACCCCAACCTGAACGATTACAGACAGAGGCTGTGGTAGGCAAATTTAGGGAGTGGTCACAGGCTGTAAACAGAACACTGGACAGGTTGATGAGGTCAAATCCTGCCCATTTCTATCACATTTGCCTCTTACCTTTGGAAGGTCTGTATATGTGAGGAATATTAGCTCTTTTATATGCAATATTTTCACAAATTTAGGAATTGTCATGTGTGCATGTGTGTGTGTGTGTGTGTTTGTGTGTAGGTCAGATCAGTGTATCATTTTCCACATTTTTTCACTTTTCAAAATTTTCTTACTATATATTATGCACAATGCGTTTCATTCTAACATGTTATACATGTATGTAATGTATTTTGACCAGTTTTGTTTTATCCTCCTATTTCCCACCCCCCCACTCCTACGGCTCCCTTTTATTTTCCCCCAAATTCCTCCTTCTAGTTTCATGTCTGTCCCTGTTGTTGCTTATTGGGAACCAATACATTTAGTGTGTTTAATTAAGGTCACTTACAGAAACATGTGGAGGATTTACTTACAGGAGCGTGGGCAGCAGCGGCTGAAGGAAAGATCTCTCCTTTCCCAGCAGCTATGGTCCTAGATCCTCAGGAAGGGCACAGCTTCATCAACCCCTCCTCATCTCTTTGGCCATAGAAACTGTCTTTTGATTTCTGGGTTTTTTTTTTTAAATTATTTTCATCATGAAAATTTTAAAACAAACCACATGCAAACATTACCAAGCATTTATTTTATTACTTAGGCTTGCGAGTCTTTGTGAGAAGGCTTTCTTTAAGATCATCGTTAAAGGGGATTTCACTTGCGGTTTTTGCTGGTATTGTGGTTTTTGCTCTCTTTGTTTCAATGCTGGGACTGAAACCCCAGGCCTCACACATGCTGGGCAAGTGTTCTCTACCACTGAGTGACACCTCCAGCTCTGGTTTTCCTTTTAAGATCCTGATTCCTCATACATTTGGAATTCATCCTTATGAATGGCGTGAGCTACAGGTCTACTTTTATACCTTTCTGAATAGCTACTTGGTTGTCCTAGAACATTTTATGAAATGGTCCCTTTTTGCTGCAGTGGTTTGATAATGCCACCTCTATGAGAAGCTTGGTTTTGATATGAGTTTGTGCCTGTTTGTCCACGTGGGTATTATTTAATCAATATTTTAATTATAGATGCTCTATGTTATGCTTTGATGCCCAGCAGGATCAGTCTTTCTTGCAATGATTTTTTTCAAGTTGTTCTTATATATTTTTTTTTTGACGTGAAGGTGGTCCTTTAATTTGTCTAGCTGCAGAGAACTTGATAGCTTTTAAGAAAGATGAACGATGTAAATTACTTACATTCAAGGAAGTAGTAAAAGTATTTGAAAAGATCCATTTAGGTGACTAAGCCCTAGATCACATGGGTCTCTTGAGGCCAGATCTAACCAGCTATTATATAGGTTGGGATTTTCCACCTTTCATTAACTTCCTGGAAGTGCTGCCAAACTGCCTTGAAAGGACCAGGGGCCTTCAGGGAAGAGAGTCATCTCCAAAGTAACTTCAGTAAATGTGCCTTGTAGGGTGGATAATTCTGGTATGTTACACCTTTTCTTGGGTTAGTCAATATTGATTGCCGACTTGATGGGGTTTAGAGTCACCAGAGAAACAAACCTCTGGGCATGTCTTTTGGGGGGAGTTTCTAGACTAGGTTAGAAATGTGAAGACCCACCTTTAAATGTGGGCTGTAACATCCCCTGTGCTAGGATCCTGGACTGAATTAAAAGAAGAAAGTGAGCTGAGCATTGCTCTTCATTGGCGACTGCTTTCTGACTGTGGGTGCAATGTGACCAGCTGCTTCAAGCTCCAGGACAAAGGGAAGGGTTAAATGGAGCAGAGAAGGGGAGGTCAGGGTAGAGGATGGAGTATGCGGAGGGATAACTGACATTAGTCTTTTGAAAAAAACATGTGGGAAACTGACTACTATAGAAGCTGCTTAAAATATATGTACATACAATTTAAAAAGAGTTTAAATGAAGTTATGCAATAACTGGGAGGGGAGAACAATATCCTTCTCAGAAACCATAGGCTAACAGAGAAAAAGCCTGATGCTAGGAACAGACTCCTTGTTCTGGCGTTGTTGACCAGGGGTGTGCCATAGTTCCTGAGACAACGCTGGCTCTTGCCATTGCTCTTGGTTACTCCCCAGAACTTGATGGTAAGAGCCTATTTTTGAAGACACTACATGTGTGAGCTGTAGAACAAACAAGGGGAAGTCAAGCTGGTACTGAGCTTGAAGCTTCGTCTCTACTAGCTAGCTTTCGAAGCACTGGAAGAGAAAAGTAATACTCAACCTTAGTTAGCTATGAACCCTGTGGACTACAATAATGACTGGCCTGCCAGGTGTGCCCACTGGTGGGTATGAATATTGTGACAGTAACCAAATACCTTCTCTTATCCAATTCACAAGATGGAACCCACACATGGCATGGTTATCAGAACCAAGAACCTGTAGCTAGACAGGTCATAAGCCACAGGAGAGAAGCTAGTACTATTTCTGCTAAATGGCCATAGGATTAAACTGACTCCTAATGGTTTATTGATCGACCCATATATTAATGTGTCTTTCACCTCTCACTGGAGAAGCTTCCTCTTCCAGCAGATGGCAATTAACAGAGATCCGCAATTGAACAAGATGAAGCAAATAAGAGGCTTCAGTCTGCTTATCCCAGAATGGAGCACCTATATCAAACCCTTGTCTCCCAAGGCTCAGAGAGCATTGTGGAACAGGGGGCAGAAAGACTGAGAGAGCCAGAAGTGGTGGATGAATACATGGAAACCGTGTTTTCTGGACATAACAGGGAAGTTGCACATATGAACCCAGAGTGCTGATGACAGCATTCACAAGACCTGCTCAAGCCCAAGTCAGACAAAACCTCAATGCATGGATGGAGAGGGAGTGTAAGTGAGATAGATGCCCCAGACATAACTGATGGCCGCTATGCTTCAGGGGGTGGACCCATACCCAACTGCATTTGGGGAGTACAAATCAGACTCAATAGGCCTCTACAAAATTAACAGAGGACATGAAGTTCGGGGGGTAGTAAGATGGGGTATGCTCAGAGGAGAAGGTCTGAATATGAGCACAATACATTGCAGGAACTCCTTAATCAATTAAAAATATATTAAAAAGCTGGACTTGGTGGCAGGTGCTTGTAATTGCAGCCTTGGGGACTGTGGTGGTTTGAATGAAAACATCCTCCATAGGCTGCAAGTGTTCGGACATTTTTTTCTCAATATTTTTTATTTGATTTTTTAAACAATAAGTAATAAGTAGTGAATACATGCATCCTTCATGTCAAACCAATTTGCAAGCAGCTATGACCAAGCCCACACAGCCCAAGACTCCTCCCATCCAGCTGGAGGGACTTATATGTACAATCATGTTGATCAAATAAGAGTCCAGTCTATATTGCTGTAGTTTCACCATTCACCCCAATCGCAGCCCTTACATTCTACCAAGGCCCCTCTTCTGCAGATTGTTCTCTAGGCTTAGAAAAGGGGCACAGGTGGGTGAGACACAAAACAGTCTTTCTCTGGAGATGTCATTTTGTACTCTGATCAGTTCAGGCTGTTCCCCTCATGGGTTGACAGTCTATCCAGGAATAACCTTTCAATCCTACTAATGAAGCACAAACAATTACATATATATATGCATTTAAACAGTACTAATTATTATGGTAGGTTACTTGGTATAGACACAGATGTTTGGATGGTATGCTAACCCATGAACTTTATTTTTTCTATAAAATATGACAAGGTCTTACTGTGTCTTATAACATCTCCTAATTACTAGAGGATGTAAGCTTGTGGCATCAGCTGTGAATTATTTCTCCAAGGAGAGAGCTACTAGCCAATTATTTTTGGGATATACAGACATCTGGCTGCCACTGCTGCACAGTATTTCCAGGCAGGTGAGGTCTAACTGATGCTGACGGAGGAGTCTTGCTTGACTCAAGGAGACCAATATTTGCTTTATTGGTTTAGTGGCCTTTGGTAACACTCTCTGGCATTCCAGAGACCAACTGTACACTTGCAAATGTGGTCTCAATACATCTTTCCCATGCTTATACCAGGTCTTTGACAGAAGGGCCTGACCACCTCTCTTCTTGCAGGTATCCTAGTTTACAGGCAAGAAGCCTTTACCTTTTGGGGGGCTTGGATCCCCTGGCCAACATCTCCTTGGCAGAATAATCCATTGCTGATGTCAGAGCTCTCCTGTATTAATATATTTTGCTTAATTGCACAGCTTAAAAAGACTTTAGTATTATATTTGGCTCTGAATAGAGAATAATCCTTTTCACAGTTCCTATGTCTATTACTCAATTAAATAAAGCAGTTATACCAGTTTTATTAGGGATTACCTGTATAACAGTTGGTTCTAATTTACAGTTAGGGAATGACTTCATTACCATCATGTTTTTCTTTGTTTTATGAAAAGGAGGTAAGAAAGTCTCTCATATTAAAACTTTGCAGCACCTGGAAGGTAAAGTTCATTAGGACTCATTACAAATAGTTGTTACAAATAGGATCCATAGAGATGTTTGATGCCTGTGGCAGTCTGAGGATTTTTTTCCCTTTTAATGTTTGGAGGGGCCAACTTCTCTGCTGGTATTTCTTGGTACGTCCTGCACAATGCAAAGCTGTATCTTTTCTTTCTCAGCCATTAAGTTTGTGACGTTCTGACCTGTGGGAACATGCAAATCTTTTCCCATAGTTTTAAGATTTAAATTGAAAAATTTGACAAAAAGTTTTAATATATAACTGTATCCCTCTTTTTTATTTTAGGTTTTTATTTTTTGACCCATGAATCTCAAAAAGGCAGTTGTAGTACACATACCTATAGGCAGGAATCAAGGTGTAAATTTCATTAAATTTATCCAAGCTGTTGTGGGTGACTTATGTTGTTAATTTGGGAAGCAAACTTAATTCCTTAAAGAAAATGTTACAAGATGATACTGTACAACACAAAAATTATAGAGAACATTTGTATACATTAATCCCAAAGTTGTTATACAAATTTTAAGTAAAACAAATGTGGACAATAATTTATATATTCCCAATTAGCTTAAATATATTACCATTTTTATTAAAACCTTTTAACCAATGTTGTTTAATATAGACATTTTTATTTTTACTAAGTCCTAAAATACCATATAATTTATAGATAAAGTTTGGGCAAATTTGGATACTTGTTAAACTCACATCAATTAAATATACATTAATTGAACACAGACCCTGTGTCCCCCTCCCAATCCTCCCACCCCAGCAGATTCACCATTTCAGTCAGTTCTTTGATGCAGTCTTTTCTATTGTTGGTGTTGTTGTTGTTCTTTCCAATATGCATCCCTCCCCACAAGAAATATTTACAACTGGATTATTGGTGCTAGCATCCACAGATGAGGGATACCATTCATCGTTTGTTTTTCTGGGACTGCGTTACTTCACTTAACATATTATCTTCTAGTTCCATCCATTTACCTGCAAAGTTCATGATGTTGTCTTTTTTCACTGCTGCATAGAACTCCATTGTGTATATGTACCACATTTTTTTCTATCCACTCATCAGTTGAGGGGCATTTGGGCTTGTTCCAGCTTTTTGCTATTGTGAACAGAGCTGCAATAAATATAGCTGTGCATGTATCTCTGTGTTAAGATGAGTCTTGTAGGTATATGCCCAGGAGTGGTGTAACTGGGTCAAGTGGCAAGCTCATTTTGAGACTTCGAAGGGTTCTCCACACTCCTTTCGATAGTGGCTGTACAGGTTTACATTCCCACAAGCAGTGGATGAGTGTTCCCCTTTCCACACAACCTCTCCAGCACTTGATATCATTTGTTTTCTTGATTCTAGCCAGTCTTATCGGAGTGAGATGATATCTTAAAGTGGTTTTAATTTGCATTTCCCTAATTGTTAGTGACATTGAACACTTTTTAAGATGTTTCTAAGCCATCTCTAATTCCTCCCCTGTGAAGTCTCTGTTCAGCTCTTTGCTCCATCTTTTGAGTGATTCGTTTGTTTTCTTTCTTCTTTGTTTTTTCAGTAGTTTATATACTCTGGAAATCAATGCTTTGTCAGATGTATCTGTGGTGAAGGTTTCCTCCCACTCTGTGGGTTTTCTCTTCCCTTCCTTTATTGTTTCTTTTGATGTACAGAAGCTTTTAAATTTAATGAGGTCCCATTTGTCAATTGTCAACCTTAATTCTTGCGCAGCTGCTGTCTGATTTAGGAAGTCTTTTCCTACGCCTATGTCTTGTAGTCTGCTGCCAAGTTTCTCTTCTATTACCTCCAGAGTTCGGGGTTTCACGTTGAGGTCTTTGATCCATCTGGAATTGACTTAGGGCAAGAGATAGGGGTTTAAATTCATTCTCCTACAGGTGGTGATCCAGTTTTGCCAACACCACTTGCTGTCTTTCCTCCATTGTGTCTTCTTCGCCCCCTTGTCAAATATGAGATGGCTGAAATTGTATGTGCTCAGGTTTGGAACTTCAGTTTTATTCCATTAGTCAACAGGTCTCTTTGTGTGCCAATACCAAGCTGGTTTTATGACTATAGCCCTATAGTATAATTTGAAGTCTGGTATAGAGATCCCCCATGTATTGCTCTTTTTGCTGAGAGTTGCTTTGTCTATTAGGGGTCTTTTGTTTTTCCAAATGAAATTAAGGATTTTTTTCCCAAGCCTGTGAAGAAGCTCTTGGGGATATATATTGAAGCATAAGTAGGAAGGATGCTGATTTAGGAAGTCTTTTCCTATGCCTATGTCTTATAGTCTGCTGCCAACTTCTTCTTCTATCACCTTCAGAGTTTGGGGTTTCACGTTGAGGCCTTTAATCCATCTGGAGTTGACTTTTGTACAGGGAGAGAGGTAGGGGTTAAATGTCATTCTTCTACAAGTGATGATCCAGTTTTGCCAACACCACTTACTGAAGATGCTGTCTTTCCTCCATTGTGTCTTCTTGGCCCCCTTGTCAAATATGAGGTGACTGAAATTGTATGTGCTCAGGTTTGGATCTTCAGTTTTGTTCCATTGGTCAACAGGTCTGTTTACATGCCAGTACTGAGCTGTATTTATGACTATAGCCCTGTAGTATAGTTTGAAGTCTGGTATAGAGATCCCCCCTGTATTGCTCTTTTCACTCAGGGTTGCTTTGGATATTTGGGGTCTTTTGTTTTTCCAAATGAAATTAAGGACTTTTTTTCTAAGCCTGTGAAGAAACTCTTGGGGATCTTAATTTGGGATTGCATTAAATCTGTACAAGAGTTTGGGTAGAATGGACATTTTTACTATATTAATTTTCCCACTCCATGAGTATGGGAGGTTTTTCCATCTTCTGATGTCTTCTTCAATCTCCTTCTTCGGGGGTTTAAAATGTTTGTTGTAGAGATCTTTGTTGTCTTTGGTTAGGTTTGTTCCTAGGTATTTTATTGTTTTTGAGGCTATTGTGAGTGGGAAGGTCTCCTTGTATTCCTTCTTCAGTTGCTTGTTGTTGGTGTAAAGAAAGGCTACTGATTTTTCTAGGTTAATTTTGTATCCTGCCACTTTACTGAAACTCTTAATTGTTTCTAGGAGTTTTCTGGTGGAGTTTTTAGCATCCCTTAAGTAAAAGATCATATCATCAGCAAAAAGAAAGAGTTTGACTTCCTCTTTTCCAATTAGAACTACTTTAACTTCCTTTTCTTGCCTTATTGCCCTAGCAAGTGTTTCAAGCACTATATTAAAGAGGAGTGGTGACAGGGGGCAGTCTTGCTGAGTTCTTACCTTTAAAGGGAAAGCTTCTCTAGTTTCCCCATTTAGGATGATATTAGCTGTGGGTTTCCTGTATATGGCTTTGGTTACATTGAGGAATGGTCCCTCCAATCCAATTCCCTTTAGAACTTTAAGCATGAAGGGATGCTGGATTTTGTCAAAGGCTTTTTCTGTGTCAATTGAGATAATCATATGGTTTTCATCTTTCAGTCCATTTATATGTTTGATGATATTTATTGATTTTCATATATTGAACCATCCCTGCATTTTGGTATGAATCACAACTTGATCATGATGGATGATTTTTCTTGATGTGGGTCTGTATGCAATTTGCCAGTATCCTGTTTAGAATTTTGGCATCTGTGTTCACTAGGGAGATGGGTCTATAGTTCTTCTTTTTGGTTGTATCTTTGCCTAGTTTTGGTAATAGAGTGATGCTGGCTTCGTAGAAGGAATTTGGGAGAATTCCCTCTGTATCCTTCTAAACAACTTGAGTAATAATTGTTGTAAGTCTTTTTGAAATGTTTTATAGAATTCTGCCGTGAAATCATCTAGGCCTGGTCTTTTTTAGTTGGGAGGTTTCTTATCACATCTTCAATTTTGTCATTTACTATTGGTCTGTTTAAGTTGTCGATCTCTTCTTGGTTGAGCTTTGGTGATTCCCAGGATTTCAGATATTCATCCATTTATTCTAGGTTTTCAAATTTAGTTGAGTATTGGTTTTTGAAGTATTCCCATATGATTTTCTGGATCTTTTCATTGTCGGTTGTGATATTTTCCCCTTTCCTCACAGATTCTATCGATTTTGAGTTGTTCTTTCGTTCTTTTGGTTAAATGGGCTAGAGGTCTGTCCGTCTTGTTTATTCTCTCAAAGAATCAACTTTTGGATTCATTGATTTTTTTTTGTATGTTTTTCTTTGTTTCCATTTCATTGATTTCTGTTCTGATTTTTGTTATTTCTTCTTGTCTGCTGCATTTAGGGTTCATTTGTTGTTGTCTCTCAAGTATTTTTAACTGCAGTGTTAGATCATTCACTTGTGTTCTTTGTTTTTTTGATGTAGGCACTCAGGACTACAAACTTCTGTATTAGTCACTTTTCTGTTGCTGTGATAAAGCACCATGACTAAGGAACTTATAAAAGGAAGAGTTTATTTGAGCTTACAATTGATGGTTCCAGGGAATCAGAGTCCATTGTGGTCAGAGGCTTGGTGGCTGGAGAGGCATGGCAGCTGGAGCAGCAAGCTGAGAGTCACATCTCACAAAGAGCACAGGAAGCAGAGAGAGAGAAACTGTAGAACACAAGGCTTGTTAAAACTCACTAAGCCTGCCCCCAACAACGCACTTCCTCTGGCACAGCCACACCTTCTAAGACCTCCAAAAACAGTGCCACCAACTGGAGACAAACATCTGAATACTAGAATCTATGGGGGACACTCATTCAAACCACCACATTCCACTCCCTGGCCCCCATAGGCTCCTGACCATATAAAATGCAAAATGCATTTAGTCCAACCTTAAAAGTCCCCATAGTCTTTACCAGTTTCAATGCCATTCAAAAGTCTACAGTCCAAGTCTCTTCTGAGACTCAGGCCAATCTCTTAACTGTAAGCTCCTGTAAAATCAAAAGACAAATTACATACTCCCAA